>CM053793.1:517048057-517243057 GCA_028749045.1 Cupressus sempervirens | reverse complement strand
ATCACTTCAGGCTGGTGGAAGTATGTCGAAGGGTGAGCCGTCAGGGGTTACTCCTGACATCATCTTGCACGATGCGGAGGACATGCATCCGCCAAATCAAGGGGCGAGGGTGTTTGATAATGCCCTTTTTTCTCAGAGCTCGAGAGTTAAAGCATCAAATCCATCTAGCAGTTCCCAGATCACAAAGATAAACGGGTGCCTGGAGCGATGCAAAGAAAGACCTAAATTGGTAATCCCTTATGAGATGATTGCTGAGGATGTGGAATACTATTCAAAGCATTCGTTGTATTGTAAATTTTTGGCTTTAAGAGTGTCCCTTCAATTTCTAGAGAACTGGGCTTAGAGAATTTGGGATCCAAAGGGTGAAATGGAAGTCACGTTGCTGGCAAACAACTTCTTCATGGTTACATTCACCTGCATGGCAGATCGTAATAGGGTATTTGAGGGCGGGCCCTATTTTTACAACTAGGTTGGGCTATTTGTTAAGCCATGGCATGCAGGATTTAACCCCTCTGAGGAGCTCCCGAATCGGGTCCTAGTGTGGGTTCGGCTACCCGAATTTCCAATAGAGTGTTGTCGGGAAGATGTTTTCCATATGCTCGCTTCGATGTTGGGGAAACTGGTAGGGTCCTCAACCCAAACCCTTGGTAAGAGGGTTATGAATTTTGCTCAAATTTGTGTGGAGCTAGATTTGAGTAGACCTTTGCCAGATGAAGTGGAAATGTGCGCACGACCACATTCTTGGGTGCAGCAACTCGATTATGAGACCCTTCCCTTCCGGTGCCGACTTTGTCATGAATATGGCCACCTGTTGCGTAGGTGCCCGAAGGCCAAGTCGGTGGATCAGCAACCTTCACCCCCTACTCGTAACAACCTTGGTGCTGACAAAGGGAAGAAGCCAAATTCAGGAGAGGAAAAGGATGCTGAGGGCTTTGTACAGGTCAAGGTTCGCAATCGTAATAGAGGTCAAAAGAGGACTTTGATGGAGAGACAAGAGGAGGATACCTTTAACAGATTTGAAGTCCTAGATGAACTGGGGCAACAAGAAGTTAATCCAGGATTTAGTAGCATGGATCAATTGGTTGCAGAGCCCGATCAGGAGATTGTCTCCTCCGACCCTCCTCCTGCTCCACAGGTCGAACCTACTATGCCTATGGTCACTGATGGGAAGGTAGGGGCTCAGGTGACGCTGGGGTTAAATGCTGATCGGGGACAGGAAGTAGCAGGCGCTGCCCTTCCTGCACGAAGTGTTGTTTCGGATATAGATAAGCGTGGCAAGTCTTCTCCTCACTTGGGTATTCTTCAAAAGGATGGTAAGAAGGGGGTTTCTTAGAAAAGTGGTAAAAGTGGGTGTAAGAAGGACATGGAGAAGATTAAGATGATTAGGGAGAATCTGGTGGAGTCAGGAGCTGTCAAGACCTTGGATTCTCATTTCTCGGCTCCCTAGAAATGATCATTATTTCATGGAATACAAGGGGCTTGAACATCGGCCCTAGACAAAAAGCTGTTCGAGAATTGGTTAGAATTCATTCTCTTGATGTTCTTTTTCTTCAGGAAACCAAAGTTTCTGTTGAGAGTATGATGAGTATAGCTCCTAAATTGTGGAAGAATGGTCAATGTCAGTGCATTGGAGCTTAGAGGTCTTTAGGGGGGGTAGCTTGCCTTTGGAACCCACAAAAGATCCAACCTATGTGGTGGATTTCCTTTAGATCATCTATTTCCCTGGTCTCTCTATGCTATGAGTCAGGAGAGTCTGTTCTTCTCTCCAACGTCTATGTCCCTATTGAGCTCCAAGGTAAGATCCTTACATGGAATAATATTCATTTTGTTCGTAGGTTATTTCCTTATTTTCCATGGATTATTGTTGGAGACTTTAATGCTATCTTAGATCTCTCTAAGAAACGAGGGGGTATTGCAAGACTTGAGCCCTCCTCTGTGCTTCTTCGAGATAACATCTCGGCACTCAATCTCGTAGATATCAAGCCTAGTAATGGCCAGTTCACCTGGAATAATAGAAGAATAGGAGACAATTGCATTGCTGAACGATTAGATCGCTTCATGGTTTCCTGTTTTTGGGTGGGTAGATTGTGGTCATCCAGGTCTGAGATATTAGACTGGAGAGGATCGGATCACTAGCCCATTAAGTTAGTTATCTCCTCCAACCAACTGCCTCAAAAGCCACCTTTTAAATTCCAGCTTATTTGGTTAAGGGACCCAGATCTATATGGCTATGTAGCTGAGTGGTGGAAGGTTGGTAGACCTACCTTTGGTACAACAACGTATACTTTTGCTAAACTCCTTCAATATGTTAAATATTAGCTTAAAAGATGGAACAGGTATTGCTTTGGTAATATTTTCCAGGAAAAATATGCGGCCCAAGCTGAGTTGAATGATATTACCAGGTTGTTAAGGGAAGATGGGGTGTCAGAATATTTGTTGCGGGAGGAAGCTAGGGCTTTGAAAACTTTGGAGGAGTGGGAACTGAGAGAGGAAATCTGTTGGAAACAAAAGGCTCGAATTGAATGGCTTCAAGAAGGTGATAAGAATACTGCTTTCTTGTTCAATTCAATTAAGGCCAAACAACACGGTAATTCCATTTCAACCTTGGTGAATGATAGGGGGGAGACGCTCTCTTCTTCTCAGGATATTTTCAGCGAAGCTGTACAGTATTTTGAGTCTTTATTTAGGGAGGTTTCACAAGGGGACTCGGTTGAAGAGGCCCAAGTCCTCTCTTGTATGAATTCTTTAGTCTCTTTGGAAATGAAAGAGCATCTTATGAGGGCCATTTCTTTGGAGGAATTGGAGGGGACTGTTTTCCAGATGAAAAAAGGAAAAGCTCCAGGTCCAGACGGCTTTTCGATTGAGTTCTTCCAGGAATTTTGGGATATTATTAAGATAGATTTACTGGCAGTTGTTCAAGAATCCTAGAGGAACAAACAAATGCTTCGGGCTCTGAATTCTACTTTCCTTGCTCTCATCCCCAAGGGGGAAGGGGCTAATCGGATAAGTCAATTTCTCTCTATCTCTCTTTGTAATGTTATTTATAAAATCATATCTAAGTTGATAGCTAACAGGTTAAAAAAGTGGCTTCCAATGTTAACTTCTAAAGAACAGAGTGGCTTTGTGAAGGGACGCCAGATCCTGGATGGGGTGGTTGTGGCGACTGAGACTATTCATTCTGTGGCCAATTCGAAAGACAAGACTATGTTCATTAAGTTGGATATGGCTAAGGCATATGATAGAGTCCGTTGGTCATTTCTCCAAAAGGTTCTGGGTGCCTTTGGTTTTGAGGAGGAATGGATCCGGTGGGTTATGAGTTGTGTGAATTCGACTTCTTTCTTAGTCTTGATTAATGGGGAACACTCTAATCTCTTTGGCGCCTCTCGGGGATTACGGCAGGGCGATCCCCTATCTCCTTATTTGTTTCTTCTTTTGGCAGAAGGTCTGGGTCGGTTGATAACAAATAATGTTGAAGGGGGCTTTATTCAGGGCTGGCAATGGGGAGGAGGTCTTCTTGTGCAGTCTCACCTATAGTTTGTGGATGATACGGCTTTGATGGGCATGGCTACCATTCGGGAGGCTTCTAATATACGCAAAGTGTTGGATGTTTATCTTGCTACTTCAGGTCAGTTGATTAATGAGGACAAATCTTCCATTTTTTTCTTTAACACTCCACCTTCTATTCAGAGGAGAATCGCTCATATTCTCAGATTCCAAATTGGAAGTCTTCCTGTGCTCTACCTAGGCATTCCTATCTCTGGTGGTAGGCAGTCTAAGGATTCTTGGCAGGTCATTCTTGACAAATTTCAGGCCAAAGTTACTCATTGGACCCATCACTGGCTATCCTTTGCTGGTCGGGTCCAACTGATTCAATCTGTGGTTCAAACTCTGCCTCTCTATAGGAGTATGGTTCAGGTGGCGCCGTTGAGCTTTGTTAGGGAACTAGACTCCTTAGCAAGACAATTTTTATGGGCTGGTAATCTTTCTTCAACCAAGTGGAGTCTTGTCAAATGGGAGGTTGTTTGTAGCCCAAAACAGTTTGGTGGTCTTGGTTTACGACAATCAGTGCTAACTGGTACTGCTTTGGCTGCCAAATTGTATTGGCATTAGTGTGTGGAAAAGGATCAAGTTTGGGCTAGAATTTTGTCTCTAAAGTACCTTCCAGGGATCCCCCATAATGATATCCCTCGGTATAGCTTGTGTGGGAAAGGCTCTGTGATTTGGAGTACTCTCAAGAAAGCAGTTGCGCTCATTAAGGGTGGCTTACATTGGATCTGCAAAAGTGGCTTAGAGGCTCAGTTCTGGCATGATGCTTGGGATGAGTATCCTCCCCTGGTTGTTCAGTATCCTCATTTGCGCATGTTGGCTCAGAGTTTCTTTGATGCTAGATGGTCAAGAGTGTGCGACTTTAAATCTTTTTCCCCTCAAGGTCAGCTAGTGGAGGCGAGGTGGAAGAATCCGGAGGAATGGCCTAATTTTGGTTTGAAAGTGGAGTGAGCTGAGCTCCAGTACATTCTTTTGGGGTGGAACTGTAATGCCCTTAGGGGTGATGATGTGTTGGCCTGGTCCCCTAATCCCAAGGGCGTGTATACTGTTTCCTTTGGGTATCAGGAGTTGCTCTCCCAACAGCTGGTGGGAGGGGAGGTTCAATGGTGGAAGAAAGTTTGGAGTCAATTTTCTTGGCCAAAATGTAACTGCTTTACTTGGACCTTGGTTTGGAATAGGTGCCTAACTTGGGACAATATTCAAAAGAGGGGTTTTTTCGGCTCGTCGAGATGTATCCTTTGTAGTAATGAGGAGGAAGACTCTGTGCATTTGTTCTTCCATTGCTCTTTTCACTCTACAATTATGGCATTTCTGGTGGGATGTTTGGAAACGCCCGTGCATTCACGCTTCCTCTCTGGCGAATTTTTGGTCGAGACTGGGGAGGCCCCCTTCTCTGGCTCCCTTCTTGCAGGATGTTTGGTATACTGGACCTACCTTTTTGCTATGGCAAGTCTGGCTGGAACGAAATCGGAGAATATTTCGGGGAGAAGCTTTGGGGATTCAGCAGGTTTGGATTAGAATTTTGGGAATGATTCAGGACACAGTCCTAGCTAAGAGTGAGGTGGTGATGCCTCTTGAGAGGGAGGATGTTGTAATGGTTGACAGGTCTAGAATTCTAGAAATTTCTCCAGACTCTGCCTGTGCTAGGAGAGGTAGAAGGGCGAAACATAAAGTTCAAAGGATAGGGAAATGGATGACCCCTCTGGTTGGCATTTAAAAGTTAATACTGATGGTTCGTCTAGGGGAAATCCAGGGCCTGCTGGTATAGGTGGAATTGGTAGAGATTATTCTGGTAAGGTGGTTTTTATATTCTCAGTCAATAAAGGGATGCAAACTGTTAATAGAATGGAAGGGTTGGCTATCCTTTATGCTTTGCAGAGGGCATTTGCTCTTGGGTGGCGTAAGGTGATTTGTGAATCTAACTCTCAAGTTCTTGTGAATCTTCTACTTGAGAGAAAGTGGTTGGATGTTAGCTGGGAGTTGTCTTTGATAGTGCAATAGATTTTACAGGTTAGTTCTATGCTGGATTCAGTGTCTTATACCCATATTCCAAGGGAGTGGAATAGGGCAGCTGATAGTTTGGCAAAATGGGCATCTGGAAATATAGATGGTTGGCGGATTGATGAGTGGGAGCAGCTGCCAGGTGAGTTACGTCAAGATTTGGAGAGGACGTTGACAGAGGATGTAAGTGGAATCAGGGAGAGTTGATTTTGCTTCTACAGTTTTTCTGTGGTTTCTAGTGTTTCCTGGGGTTTAGGCCCTGGTCTATTCTGTACTGCTTTGATTTCTTTTTCATTAAAGTTTTTACTCCTCCTTTTTCAATATATATGAATAGGCAAAGTGTAAGCACAACATAAATAATTAATAACAACACATAATAATTAATCTTGGCTTTGACCTCTTACCAATAAAAATGTAATTAATCCAAAAACTCATAGTTCTTAGTCTAAGACAAGTACTAATAATTAAAAAAAACTTTTTTAGGTACTAGAACAATAAAAGTTAGATTGGTCTTTTCTAAAAAATATTATTTATTTATATTAAATTTATATATATGAATAGGCAAAGCGTAAGCACAACATAAATTGTAGATAATATTAATTTTTTTTAAAAAAATAAGTCAAAAATATAGAAATTAACTTACTATTTCTAATTTTAAAATAAATTGAAAAGTTTTTTTTCAAAGAAAAATTAGAGGAAAATAAAAGTTATTTGTAGTGACCTCACAATTTTTTCGAAAAACAAGTGACGCAAGCGTCATAGTTCCTGCCATTTGAATTTTTAGTTTAAACAAAATAGAAGTAGCAATGTTCCCATTCAAACATTGATAATTACATGAGACGGTCTATGTTGAATCTTGATGTGAGTGACTTGCTATGGTTTGAACAGTGTAAAAATAACTTATTTGCATTAGATAGAAAATCTAGCTTCAGATAAGACGACATCCTGGTATATTAGCACCAAATTCACCTTATAATATAAGAAATATAAAAGATAAATACGTTAAAAGAAAATAATATAAGAATAGAGAAAAATATTCATAACAAAATATCTGAATTGTTGGTCTTTATATTGTTTAAAATTTACAAATATAATTTCAAATGTAAAAAATTGCTAAATTTTTATCGTAATTTCTTTGGTTTATTAAAATGTAAAGCTTAATTCTTAAAGTTTTTATAATGTTCTTAAATAACCTTTAATTAATAAATAATTATGAATAAAATAAAATCTAATATATTTATATTAAATTATTGTGATTAAATATTTATATTATATAAATATTCTAGTTCACAATCAATAATTCAAAAAGTAAAATAGAAAATTGAACATAATAATATAAACTACTAAAAATAAAATAAAACTATATTGAAAAATATGAAGATTTAAGTTTTATTTCTTATATAAAGAAAATAGTGAACATGTCATGTCACTGATATAATTACTATTTGATCTTTATGTTTAAAATAGTTTTGAAAATGATTTTCTATGGTAAAAGAAGATTTGTATAAAAGATGACATAAGTTATAATTAATGCATTAAATATGGTAAAAAAAGATTTTTAGAAAAGATGACATAAGCTATAATTAATGTATTAAAAGTAGAGTGTACAAAATATCTTTATTTTGTATTAAGAAAATTAATTTTACTCCCTACTATTATTGTTCTAAGCCAATCAAAGAAGAGATAAATTATTTTGTTTAAATCATTTAAATAGATGGAAAATTTAAAACTATGGCAGAAGACGATTTGATAATCGTCCCCGGTAGGGCAAGTAAAGGTACTGGTGGCATCATCCTTGGCATAGCTGTAAGCCTGTGGACACTGCCCCTTGAAAAACTCTGAGTAATCGGTAGGCCCGCAAGTGTTCTTAGATGCTCCAATACAGCAGTATTGTGGCGTATTATAGCTCGCACAGGCGCTTTTGCATCCACCGTTCACCTTCAGTTCAGCGAGGCACTTTGAATTGATGTCACTCAGGGTTTCTGTTGAGTGAAGTTTTTGATCGGATCTGCTCCTTTTGATCCGCTTGTGTTTTTTGATCGACCTAGGGCTTTGTTAAGGTGGCGACCTCTGGCATTGCTATTACTGATGGTAGGGAACATCGTAGTTCTCCGGTGCAGTTCCTTGATCCAAACGCATCCCTTTCTACATCCAACATTAAAGACTTTAAGATTTTTGAGGTGAGTAATGGCAAGACCACCGAGCAAGTACCAGGTAATACTTTTTTGACAGCGGCTAAATCTGCTCCAGGTATTGGCATTAGTAACCCAATCTCTCCTAACAGTGATCGACCTAAATCTTTTTTTGAGGCTGTGGGTCGATCATTAGTCGTTAACGATAGAGCTAGGTTTGAATTTGCAAGCACAGATAACAATGATGTCTCTAAATCCGGTAAGACTCCTTCAGCTTCTCTGTCTCCTTTTGCCATTGTTCCTAATCCTGAAATGTTGGAAGAAATTGTTAAGGAAAAAGATAGATTAAGAGATACTACAATTTTTTTCTGAGCTATTGAAATTGATAAATGTCCACCAAGGAAATTTATGGATGACTGGTTCCATCATTACTGGAATAACAAACTTGGGTTGCATATTTCATTTTGTAGGCAAATACAAAAGGGTTTATATGTGATTTTCTTTGTGAATCATGATGCTCAAACAGAGGTTCTTAAAAAACAATATTGGAATGTGGGTTCAACATCATTTAGAGCTATTGCTTGGTCGCCAGAGGCCGTCCATGAGGAGGTTCTCGCACTTTCAGCTCCAAGATGGATACTGGTAAAAAACATTCCCCCTTTTTTGTGGCATTTTTTGCCGCAATTGCTTGAGCCTATTGGTAAAATTATTCAAATGGATGAAACTGTGAGACTCATCCCGCATATGGACGCTAGAATTCTTATCTCTCTCTTGCCTGGTAAGGACCTTCCTTCTGATATTTCAATTAACATCCTTAATGATGCTTATATCTGTCCTATAGAGGTTTTGGGGGGGGGTTGAATGCCTATTTTCTCTGCCGCAAAGAAGGCCACCTCCATAAGGATTGTCCTATCATTAGGAGAAAACCTAATCCCTCCAATGATTCAACTAAAAATGTGGTTAATCCTCCTGTCACCAGCAATCCTCCCCTTGAGAATGCTCTTTGTCGATCAACCCCTGCTTCTTCTTCATCCCCATTGCCTCACATCGGAACCCCTAACCCCACTATTGTTTCGACTAATGTTGGTCCTAAGATTGTTCAATTTGAGATTGTTTCATCTAAAATTGTTCCTAACCCTCTCTCTGCTATTACTGTTCGGCCTAAGAACGTTTTGTGTGATACCACTCCTACATCTGGAGGTCTTCAAATGCTCCCCAGTCTTGATTTAGCTATTGATCTTAATACAAATGATGGATTTACTGCTGTTCAAGATAAGAAAAAAGGAAGAAGAGGAAATAGTTCCTCCATGCCTAAAACTTTTTGCCCCAACAATAGTAATAGTCATCATGTTAAATTGTTAACTGGTCCTGCTTTGACTAATGCGAATACTATTAGTCAGATTGTTGATATCAATCGTAAGCCTGAAGCTAGTGAGTCCTCTCAAAAATTCCCCCAAAAAATCTTCCAAGAGATTGGGGAGGATTATGAATTTGAAATTATTCTAGCTGCCCTTGTTCCCCTGAAGTCTAATCATGGGCAGTGCATGGATGTGGATTCTCTAGCAAATATTGAAGACGATGTTAGTACCTACTCTCCTACTGCCAGGCAAAGAGGAAGACCACCTAGCTCAAAAAATAAGCCATCTGTGACTAAACCAGGGGATTCCTCAAATAATTTTTTGGTCCTAGCTGATCAAGAGGGTATTGCGTGCTCCACTTCTAACATATTGTCTCAATGAATTGCCTATCTTGGAATGTGAGGGGTTTAGAGGCCCTTGATAGAAAGTTTGTTATCAAGCAATTGTTAAACTCTTTGCATTCTATAGACTTCTTTATGATGCAGGAAGTTAAATATATGGGATTCACTTTGGATTCCAATCTCAATTTTATTTGGAAAGATGCTATTAAGTTTTTCACTAACCATGAGAGATGTAGAGGGGGAATTGCCCTGCTTATTAGTAATAAATGGGAAAAACATATTACTAATAATGGATGTTCTCCTTGTCAGAGAGCAGTGTGGGTTACTTTGCAATATGATGACAAAACCTTCGGGGTCTGTGCTATTTATGCTTCAAATGACCCTAAGGAAAGAATTGAGCTCTGGAAATGGCTTATAGACCTCCCAGATATGCCTTGGCTTTTCGATGGAGATTTCAACATGATTGAATCTCAGGATGACAAGTCAGGGGGCATTCCCTTTCATTGGAAGGATAATGAAAAATTCTATTGGAATAGATTTTTAAATTCTAACTATCTTTTTGATCCTATTGCTGGTAACTTGAAAACCAACCCTGGATTATGGCACACTTGGTGCAACTTTCAACAGGGAAATGCTAGGATTTATTCCAGGCTTGACAGGTTTTATGCCAATAAGTATTTTTTCTCTTTTCCTCCAGACATCTCTGGAAATATTGTTCGGGTTATTGCCACCACTTTGTCTGATCATCACCTTATTTTGTCTAAGGTTAATTTTAATAGTAGTTCGCTTCAACACAAGTCTAGAAGTAGTAAATTCATCTTAAACACTAGTCTCCTCATGGATGAGGATGTTCTTGCTGTTGTGCAGATTATTAGAGGTATCAATAAAATTAACCTTCAACACCTTTCCCATCTTGATAGATGGAAAACTAACCTTTCTTCATGGAGGATTTTTCTTCAAACCATTGGTCAAAAAAAGGCTAAGGATTACAGGTTTGTTGAAAAACAATTATCTTCTGAATTGCAAATAGCTGAGAACAACATCCAAAGGGATTCCTCCAATTTGGATCTTCTCTCCCGTGTTATGGCTGCCAAAGATGCTCTTAGGAAGCATCAACAAGTTAGGATTCGTGGAGCCAGGATCAGATCTAGAGCCCACTGGCTCCAACATGGGGATAGGGGTTCGAAATTTTTCTTCAATCTTCTTAAACATAAACATATTAAAGAGTCCATTGATAGACTCTCGATTGATAATCAAGACATTTTAGACCCTGAGATTATTATTTAGGCTTCTGCTAATTATTACAAGACTCTTTTTACTTCAGAGGACTCCTCTGAGGCTGAGTCTTCAAGAAATAAATGCAAAATGCTTATTCCTAAAAAGTTGGACTCGAAGGATATTGCTGTGCTTGCTAAAGATATCTCTATTGAGGAGATTGAGGGAGCTATCAAGGCTCTCAATGATGATAAGGCCCCGGGCCCTGATGGTTTTCCTGTTGAGTTCTATAAATCCAATATCAGTTGGATCTGTAAGGATCTCCATGACTTATACTCTGAAGCTTTGTCTATTGGCTCCTTGGGACAGGATGTTAATAGAGGGATCATTAAGCTCCTCCCCAAGGATGGAGATAAGACCCTCATTAGGAATTGGAGGCCGATTACCCTTCTTAATGTGTCATAGAAGATTTTAGCTAAAATTATGGCTCTTAGGTTAGTCAATATTCTTCCTAAATTTGTTAACTCTACCCAAACTGGTTTCATCAAGGGTAGATATATTCTCGAGAATCTCATAACTAGTTGGGAAGCCATGGAGTGGTCTAAATGCTCACACCAAAACTCGGCCATGCTTCTTTTGGATTTTGAAAAGGCTTATGATAGGGTTGAATGGAGGTTTATTCTTATGATGTTAGAGGCCTTCGGTTTCCCTCCCTCCTTTTGTAATACTGTGCAGGTGCTTCTTAGTGATGCTTGTGCTCAAGTTGAAGTTAACAGTGTTCTTTCTGCTCCTTTTTCTCTAGGGAAATCCATTAGACAAGGGTGCCCTCTGGCACCATCTCTTTTTGTGATTGCTTCGGAGGCTCTCTTCTATATTCTCAGAGATAATTCTTTATCTCCTGATGTCAGAGGTATCTATTTGCCTAATGATGAAGAGCTCATCAATTTCCAGTTTGCGGATGATACCGCGTTGTTCTTTGAGCTTTCAGAAAGCAATTTTAAGGCTTTGCAATATAAACTTAGTTTCTTGTGTTCTATATCTGGGGCTAAAATATCTCAAACCAAATCAGTTTGTTTGGGGTGGGATGTGCAGCCCCCGGATTGGTTTCCTCAATACAATTTTCTTTGGGGAGGCCCCAATAAGATCACTAGATATCTTGGTATCCCTTTCTTAGTGGATCCTGCCCTTAAGGACATGTGGTCATGGGTTAAAGAGAAGATTGATAAGAAACTTAACAAATGGCATAATAGGGCATTATCTCTGGCAGGCAGAATTCAAGTTTGCCAGAAGATGTTGTCCTCCTACACCATTTACTATTCCTCTGCATGGTTTTTTAACAATTATCAGATTGCCGAAATTTAGAAGTCCATCAGACAATTTCTTTGGTCTGATGGAAAGGGTAATAATAAAATTCATTCTGTTAGGTGGGCTTGGTGCCACATTGACAAGGCCCTGGGGGACTTGGGCTGAAGGACTTAAGAATTCAAGGTATTGCCCTATCTGCCAAATGGATTTTTCAATCCATGGAGGGTGACTATCCTTGGAAAGTGTTTGTTAGAAATAACATTGAAAGGGGTGTGCCTAAGAAAGCCAAATCTTGGACTAATCTCCCCTTTTGCGACCTCATTATTGGTAACTTTCCTGTCATGGTCCAAGGTTCCATAGTTTTTAGATCTATTTGGAAGGCTTGGGACCATGTTAGGAAATTCATCACTAACAAGGATTTTCATTGTAATGATCAACTCCATGGTGAAAGATCAATTTGGTGGAATCTTCACCTAAATGGTAAACCTTTGGCTCTTACCCAAGGGTGTTCTGCCAGATTGTGGGCTAAGAAAGGTATTAAACAGTTCATAGATCTCTTTGAGTAGAACCAAATCACTCCTTGGGATGAGCTTAAAAATAAATATGATATCCTTGATTCCCATAAAAGAACTTATAACATGATTGTGCAAGTTGTTAATGGTCTTCCCACTATATGCCATGTTGATTCTCAAAGGCACCTAAAGTGTAAATGGCCTGGTGGAGTTGTCACGAATCTGCTTAAGGCCAAGAATATATACAGAATCCTAGATTGTAATACTAATATTATTGATCATGTCAATGCTGTTTGGTACTCTTCTTATGATGTTGATGTTTGGAAAAAATACTTTGATATCTTGTGGAAGAATTCTATTGAGCCTAAAATTAGATGCTTCAGATGGTTAGTCATGTTGGACAAGCTACCTATTAAGAGAGATTTATCTAATTCTGATTTTTGTAATTTATGCAGAGTTCCTAAAACTGGTAGACATATTCTTTTAGATTGTACTTTTGCTAAAGAAATATGGAGAATGTTTGACATTGTTTATCCTATTGATGTTAATATTCTTGATATTATCACTGGTCATATTAATGGTCTTCCTAAAGATACCAATTTATTTTGGAATATATTGTCATCTAACATTCTCTGGTAGATTTGGAAATGCAGGAACGAGGAAAGATACCAAGGTAAGCCAAGGGACCTTACTGATTTTTTTCGAAAGCTCACTTATTTTAAAATTTCTTTGCAGGTGCAAGCTACTATGCTAATCGAGCGAGACAAGATGAGACGGTTCCTTCATGATGGGCATGCTGCTTTTAAGCATGGATACCAATGGCGTAGAACCTTGGATGATCTGCAAGCTTTTGAGAAAGCTTGCATTGGGCTAAATAGAGAAATCCGTAAGAAAGTGAATGCTAGAAAGGATGATTTATTCAGGCTGATGCAGATTCAAGAATGTAAAAGCGTCGTTTGGATGGAGGGTCCCTTAGGTTGGACTGCCTGGGTGGTCAATTACTATGATGTTCTTAGTTAGCTAGTCTTTCTCCTCTTTTTGTTATGTTGTACAGTTGAATCTGTTCTTCCTTAGTGAGGCTTGGCCTCCTTGTTGATTTTTGTGGTGGTACTTTGGTTGCTCTTTTTGTTCTGAAACTCTTATATCTAATAGAAAAAATAAATTTAAAACTATAGTTTGTAGACATGTGTTGTAAAAATTCTTGACTCTGATTGGCTATTTAAAAGTTACTAATAATTATTTCTGAAAACGAAAGTGTCCAACTTTAGAAACAATTAAAACTCTAGATATTATCTGTCGTTAGGAGGATGAAAGAGGGAAAAAAATAAACAAATTGATATTGTAAGACACGCGATTTTCCCCAAATTGAAAGTAAAAAATAAACAAAGAGAGGCTGCCTAAGATGACGAGCTAAAGCCGAATTCCCTATGAATCTCTTCACAAAAATACGCCAGAAAGTCCAACACGCTTTCCCCATTATAATCATTCGTCTGTCATAAATATTGGCTTATAACTCGGTTATCAAATCTTCATCCGAGGGTTTCAATTTTAAGAATTTGTTGCTGTTTCGCTCGATATGTTGGGACGAGTTGAATTTTGCTTGAAAAAGGTAATTTTGTTTTGTTTGGGTTCAAATTTCGTTCACAAGTTAGCGGAGTTTCATAAAAAATCTATGTTATTGGATCAAAATTTTATATTTATTTGGAGGTTTGGAAGCTCTTTTGATTGGAATATTGTTAAGGTGTGAGGGTAGTCTAATTGTTTTGGTTTCCGGTTTCTATTTTATTCCACAACATTTTTCAGATTTAAATTGTTTGTTAAGTAACCATTTGTATTACTCAGATTCGGCAGAATTTCTGTTATATTTCTTTTAATTGCTTATCTGGCTGTAAATATGATGAATTTTGAACAAACTTTTTCCGAATTCGAGACCTCTTCAATTTTGCGGATTAATTTCTAAGAAAGTTGCCCTTCCAAATCCTGGTAGGGGTATAAGTTTCGCCACTGATATGTATACATTCGGTCAAGACATGTACCCGACGTCAATGGATGGTGTAGCTACAATTGGATGCCCTAAAGAGTTCAATTATTAACTAACATTTCTATCAGGGATTTGAAGCTGTATCGTTTATTAAAACATAGTTGATTTAGCGCTTGTATGCCTCAGTTGATAAGCATTGCGATTTATTTGCAACAAGGTTTGCAATGGATTAATAATTATGCAAGTTTGTCAATCTGAATTCGAATATTTTTCCAGTTAGCCCTTAATTTGGTTCTCGACTAGACAGGATTCTTGTTTTGAAGTCGTCGAGTACAATATACCCATTTCTTGCGTTTCTTTCTTTCTTCTCTGAAACAATCAGTATATTCTCCTTAGGAAAACAATAACTTTGTAGCACTTTGCAAAAACTTTGCAGTAATTTCAAATCTGCTTGTGCGCAACCTAAGAAACCTCTATATGCTTGTTTTTAAATAATGGGAATGCTGATTAATGATCGTAAGGAAACAAGGAGATTATGTATTTGCTTTAATGTGGTAGGGTAAGCTCAATTTTTAAGATTTTGAAGCAGGGCTCATGCTCGGGCAGACTCCTAGCTCTAGTGCTATATTCACGGTTTTTCAAAATGTCAGTATTTTACTATTAGGAAACGTGAAATTTTATACCGGTTCACCAAAATTGTGAAATAATTGCCAGTTTGTTAGGGTGCAAGCCAACAATTCTCTGCAAGCTCTTTCCTTATGTTCACCAATGCTAATTTTTATCATAGAATTTGAAAAAACTGGGGTTCTATACAAATTTTCTTAAATGTGGCATAATAAGCTTAGGCAAGTCTGTTTGGATTTATAGGTGGTCTATGTGTAAGCATTGCAACATTGTTTATATTTGTAAGCATTTCTCATGCTTAAATGTACTCCTAAATTGTCATGCCACAAGCTAGCTACATATCTTCTGGAGCTATGGGTTGCTTTATTGTAATGAAGGGGACTAGAGCATTGGTTGCTTTTATACATGCTTTCATTGCCATTACATCACATTTTTCTAACTATAATAGGAATTTGACATTAAATAAATAAAAATATACAAAATTCGCAATCTAGTTATTTTTCCGTTAAAGATAATGTCCTATGCAGTCTTTTAATGCATTGCGTAAAGCAAATGTTCATTTCTAATGTTAAATCTTTTGCTATCTAAATAAAGTTTAAACCGAAGCTCTGAGGTAATGGTTGCTAGGTTTATAGAAATTATAAATTTGCAATGTAGAAATCTATGATCCTACAATGCTTTCTTTCTTTTGGAGCGGTGGATAACTACCAATTCTTATTCTTTCTAGGTTATTGGGTATGTGCTTAAGGCCTTGTGCACTAGGTGCAAGTACTTTTTAGAATGGGTTCACACAGGACTATGCTTGGGTATGTTCCCAAGTGTTTGGCTATGCCCAAGTATGCACATGGGCATACCAATGCCAAAAAGTAACAAATCAAAATTTTTTTTGACTCTTTTTTTTGCATCTAAAACCTTAAAATGCCCTTTAAAGCATCATTTCACTGAATACAAAGATCATTTTTTCTCTCTTCATTCTCTCTTTTCTCATTTTATCTAAATATTTATGTGCTCCCGAACTCACACTTGTAGCCCTCTAGGGAACAAAACACCTCCTCTATCATTGGGTTTTTCTCACATCTAACACCTTGTGCAGCTTATCATTGCTGCCCCTTAAACCCATTAGGGACTCCAATGCCAAATCCCCACTAGTTATTGGGATCTCTTATCATATAAGAAATCTGATTACAATGAGGGGGTTTGGGAGTGGAGACTACAATCAAGAACCTAGACAACTAAAATTATCACTATTAAATGCCAATTGATAAAGATAAATATTAAATCTTTGACTATTAATTATCGTTTAATATTTATCCATATCAATTACTGTTTTGGAATTCGGCATTAATCAATGATGAAGTATCATATTTATCAAATGTATTTAGTTCTACAATCATGTATATTTGTTTATTACACACATGTACCCAAAGGCAAAAAATTGCACATATCAGCATACTTGGTTCTCATAGTACCCATTTGCTTACATGTTTTAGCAACGTAAATTTTTTTAAATAATTCAAGTGAGGGATAAGGATCCTCTCCCTTTCTATTCTTATTTGGAAGGAAAACATTCAAAACAATACCTTGGCAATGGGCATATACAATGACTTTACAAATTATATTAAGGACCAAAACAGCTGAGAGCTCAAGACATGAAAACAATTGGTGAAAAGGCTAAGTGTGAAGCCTAAAACCCATAGGACAAAATGGCTAATCCTATGACATGGATACTGATAGAGTAGAACCGAGTTATGATGGCATTTAAATACCACCAATTCTGCATTCTACCAACATTTATGAAATTGGGACCAAAGGTGGCATTTTCTTCCTTTACTAGATTATCTCTTGGGTGAAGAAATTGATTGTCTTTGTTGCCTTTGTCATATTAAAACATTCCTAGAGGGAAGAGGTCTTTTTATTACAATGTTCCATTGCATCCATGGTGCAGTTGTAGAAACTAATCGAGCCCTTGAAAAAGCCTTGCATTTTTGCCAGGTCCCTAATTAGGGGCATCAATCTTTGATTCTATGCCTTGAATTTGTTGATGTTAGTTTTGTACCACTACATAACATATAGCAATTAAACACTTGATATGGAATATCAAGTCCTCAATTCCTCTCTTGAAAAGTTAATACTTATGAAGACATAAGCAAGAACTCCAATGTTCCTTACACCTGTGGATACTAACTCAGTATATCGATGTGATTTGCTGGTAATCATGTAGGCGGGCTTACTTTATTCATTTGAAGATGACTTGGTGGTACTTCGCTTGCTTGACTTGGTTTTTTTTTCTCTTTGATCACTTTCACTTTCAACTACTCCTACCACTAAATGCCTATTGCTCTACTACTACTCCTATGGATGGAGAAATTAGGAAATGAACGGGGATCTAACCAAATGAAATCTTGCCAATGGCGCTACCTCCATTGGTGCGATGATTCTAAGGGATACTTTTAGGATTTTCACACTGACACCTATCCTCCAACCCAACTTGAAGTACAAGCGGTAAGATGATATGCAAGTAGAACTTAGGAGTGATTGGACTAGATTACCCCACAAGGCTTCCTAACAAGCCGCTAGGATGCTAGTGGCCTAGTATAAAGGTCCCTATCAAACATTCACTA
The DNA here is from genome assembly GCA_028749045.1 of Cupressus sempervirens. Lineage (NCBI taxonomy): Eukaryota > Viridiplantae > Streptophyta > Pinopsida > Cupressales > Cupressaceae > Cupressus > Cupressus sempervirens. The sequence goes on along the minus strand of CM053793.1, from coordinate 517,225,421 downwards.
ACATTGCCATACAATTAGCCATCTACTTCTACTCTAACAACATGAAATGAAATCCTACTTTAATTTGAGAGATGAGAAGAACCATGCAATACACCAAAATGATCATGTATATCCACCATGCAAGTCACAATGATGAATAGAGAACAATTTTGATAGTATCTTGGCAACAATCCTCCACCATAACTTCCTCACAAATGTTACTCTAACTATTTGGAAGTAGAAACCATGCAATAATACCGAAGGCTTTTAATCACCATGCAAGTCACAACAATGAGAAAGAAAGCGATTTTGGCATTATCTTATGTAACAATTTTCTCCCACCCTTACAAATGAGAGCAAATGGCCCTTTATAGATGCCAAAATTGCAATCGACGGTAGAGATCAAAAGCAAAATCGACAATCTAGATTGAATTCTAGAAACCCTAATTAGGGTTGCCACCCCATCGGCCAATGAGAAGATGCCACCTCGTCAATGGACCAATGAAAAAAGTGTAAAAGTGGCAACCAATGAGAAGGCACCAAAATTGTGGCCAATCAGAAATAGACACTTGTCCTATTCTAGAAGAAGGAGAAATTACCACTTGGGCTAACGTTAAATGATCTTCTAATATGACTCTCCCCTTTTCTTTCGTTCTTTTAGCTAAGGCAATGAACCTAGCTAGCCTTTCGTTGACTTCCTCTATAGGAGGACAAGGTGTGTGCTTTATCTTGAGCTCTGCCGATTTCATCACGCTGTTTGCTGCTTTTAGTGTCTTCTCATGATCTTTCTCATACTCTTTTGCGAAGCCAATGAAAGCATTTAGGGAGGAAAGGGTGTTCAAATGCTTCTTCTTGATGGCCACCTTTCCTAGCTCATCCAATCTCGATCCAAGTCTTGTCTCATTGATATCTTCTTCTCTGATGTCTTCAAAATCAAGTGCTGCTCCGATGTCGCTCATCATGGTTGTAATGGAAGTATTGACGCCTAGGCTGTGATGTGCAACTGCCTTCTGTATATCTTTTTTGCCAAGGGGGATTGTCTTTCCTTTAGTCTATCCTTTATCCGTATCATGTCTACTGTATCGATATTAGTGTCAGTTATTCGCTTCATTTTCAAGAAGAAAGGTGTTTTGGGCATCATATCCTCTTTGTCTTTCTTAGTGTTTGTCCCCTTAGGATTCTTGCTTGTACTAACATCCTCCATCTCGTCGCCCTATTACGGGATGGTAAAGTGGTGGACAATTAGACTAGCAGAACCAAGGGAGGCAATCCTTAGACTAGAATGAAAGAAGGAAGTCAGCTTAAAGACCCCTTTCAACTCTAAATGATTAAAAGTCACCTCTACCAATAGCCGGATCTTGACTATTTTGGAATTTAGGATCAGACCTTGAGAATTTCAAACCCTCCTGCAAATCAGAAATTTAAACACTTGAAACTGTCCACCATTTGTCCACAAAAATCAAACTTTCCTCATGTATCTCCTTCCAAATAAAGTTGCCTAAGTCTGATGTGAAAAATACAGTCCCCAAATGGAGAAAATCAGACCTCCATCATAGATCGCCTATGGTACAAAAATCAGGTCTGCCCTCAAAGAATGCTAAGAGTGGAAAGTTCTGCCTTCAAATCAATTCGCCTAAGCATGGGAAGTCTCCAATTTGCCCTCCAAAGTCACCTAGGGTATAAATCGCAGCCCTAATAGAAGGAGAAAAATCACCAAATAATGCAAAAATCTGCCTCCAAGAGAAATCAACAAGGTCTGAAAATGGTTGATTGCAAGCAAAATTGCCCAAAAATGCAAGAAATCTGCCTCCCAAAAGAAATTGCCTAGGAAGAGAAGAGCTGCTCCAAGACAAAATCTGCCCAAAACAAGAGAAGACTGCCCTTGCCAAAAATTGCCAAACACCAAAGAGGAGAAGATGAGAAGTGAGGAGAGAAGAGGAAAAAGTTTCCTCTTATACCCAACTCCACATGCCTTCCCCAGCTGGCCGACTTGGACTTGGAGGGGAACAAAAGCAAAAATTAAATTATAAATCTGGCCCAACAATAAATGCTTAACCAAAATTAACTTTGCCATGATGAAAATTAAATTTTTAAAATTGCCAATTAAGCCAAAACTGCAAAAAGAAATTAAATAATGCCTTGGAGATGCTAAATATTTCCATTTAATGAGGATTTAGTAATAAATACGTCATTAAAATAGGATTTTGGCTAGCCAAAAGCCATTTTTCAATATTAAATTACCAATTTCATTAAAGGCTTAAAAATTTTCAAGGCAATTTTAATTCATTAAAGCCAATTTTTTTGCAACTCAATTCAAATCGACTTTGCCAAGCAATTTACATTTTTAACACAAATAAAATTATTTTTCTAAAGTCTAAAATCGATTTTGCAATTCGCTTTCATCATAACAAAAAAAATTAATTTTCTAACCGAATTTTTTTTCAAGATTTTCCAAAAAAGCTCAAATCTAACAAAATTTCATTTTTTGAAAATTATCCAAATTTACACAATTATAACCAAATTTTCAAAAGAAATTGTTTAAGTATAAACTTTACAATTTTATCCTACCAAATGTTGTTTTTGAAAATTTTGTCCGGCTTACGGATGAAATTGGCCGTTCTGGAAAATCAAGCTGGAATCGGGTGAAAATAAGTTAAACCTCTCCCTAATGGCCTAAAGGTGTCCAAGGCTTAAAATCTCAAAAAAATAAAATCAAAATTGTTGAACAATCCAAAAATTTGCCAAGGTGATTAGAAAAAGGGGGTCCCCAAAGTTTTGGGGCGATGGTATGAGAAGCTTACAACAGGTGTAAGGTGTAGTAAGATGATGCTTAATCCAATGTGATGCACAAAAGTTGGAGAAGTCAGATGAACAAAATTCTCCACCATTGTCAGATTGAAGAGTGACAATTTGACAACTTGACTTTTTTCCGCTAAGGCCTCAAACTTTTGAAACATGTTGAACACCCTTGATTTATACTGAAGAAAATAGGCTCATGTTTTCCTGCTGAAATCATCAACAAAGAGCAGAAAATATCTACAACCAATGACTGATAGAGTGTTCATGGGCCCACAAATTTCATCATGAACTAACTACAAGACCTTGGATGCCCTCCAAGCCTCATTGTTTGAAACCAAAGTCTAATGTTGCTTCCTAGCTTAACAGGCTTTGCAAAATCCATGATTATGTTTTTGAGTTTTAGGTAATCCAACAACTAGACTATCTTGAGCCAATTATGAAAGATAACAGATGTTTAGAGAGCCATATCACTAATGCCAAAGATTGTTGGTGGAAGTGTTCTTGGTTGCCATTTCCTTCTCTTGATAATCACCTATATCAATGAGTTGATGAAGACCATGATCCTCAAGACCAATTGCACATGTAGTGTCAGCAATTCTATACTTGTGCAAATTGAAGACAACATCTAGCCGAGGAGAATGAAGCATGGTCCGATTGATTAACTTTGGATTGAGCTTCATGCTTGGGACAAGGTATACATTGAGATAGATCATATCCCTCCCACAAAGTAAAATCTGAATATTGCCTTTGCCGACAATTGGATACTCTTCACCTCCTCCAAAGACCATTGAAACAGAGAAAGGTGTGACTTTTGTGAATCAATCTTGATGATGTGTGAAATGCCAAAAGGCACTAGATTCAATGTACCTTGTAGATGATCTCTCATGATTTGATGGGCATGTGGCCATCAATGCATAGGAGGTAGACTCCTGATCAAAATGCGTAGCAACTTGGGCTATCTGCTGACACCCTTCTTGTAAAGATTGCGTGACTACTAACTGTTTCTTGCAATCTATAATTTATCTTAATGTGACCAATGTTGTGAAAATAATTGCACTGAACACTCGTTATTTTTTTGATAGGTAATATTTATTTGTATTAAGTAGAGATAAAGATTTATAGAGATAATACTATTCAAGTTTGCCACAGTTTTGAGTGGCTCAATACAAGCATCCACACCTATACCCCCGATCCCCATTTACATTTGACAATTGATAATTGACAAAAAGGACATTAACACCCTACCAAAAACCAACACCCCTACAAAAGTGTTTGAACATATTGTGTAAAGGAGAGAAAACACAACAAAATAAAAAAACCAAGATTAGAAGCCAAAAGCTCTTGTTAGTATCACTTGAACCACTTATCTGCATCTTCTTTGGAAAAATTTGGGATTCCATGATTGTCCCCCACAACCCACACCATTTTCTTTCATGGGTGCTTCTTGCCTGTTGAAGTTGTGCAATTTTCAGCCTCAAGTGACACGTCCATCTATACACCCGACACCAAAAATGTTCTTTAGCCTTCTCTCTGAGATCTTCCCTTCATACGACTGTGTTTGATTGTCTGATTCCAAAGCAAAATTGGCCTCCATCTCATATTTCCAAACAGAGTCCGCTGCTGATATCAAAGCCCAATCCACCTTTAATCACGCCCTCGAAATCTATGGAAGCTCAAACTTTGAAGGGTGCTTCTTTATGATTACAAAGCCTCTGACACACGCAAGGAGTTACTCCTTAATGAATGCTCCTCCCTTTCGAGGATAATATCTCATAATTGAAAGGAATGCTCACTCAATAGGTGGGAAAATTCGTGAATAAAAACTATTCCAAAGCTCTCATCCTTCAATCCAAATTTATGTCTTAGGTATTCAAATATTTCATATCGATTCCCCAAGGAACCATCCACTCCCAAATTTGCCAACTTATCTGCCAATTTGTTGGCCTCCTGATAGGTGTGGGTAATCCTAAAGTCTTAACTCTTGCAATAGACACTTAATCTGGCCTATGTGCTTATCAAGGTGCCATGACTACAGTTTCCTTTTCTTAATTCTGTTAATGATAATCTCAGAATCTCCTTCCAAATGCACTCTGTTTATACCAAGCTTGATTCCTAATACAAGAGCCTCTTTGGCTGCTTCGCATTCTGCCACATTATTGTTGCCATCCCTTAGACATTTTGCCGCAAAAGCTAAGATGTTTCCTTTGTGGTCCCGTGCTATGCACCCACATCCCGATGAATCAGAGTTACCTCGTGCAGCCCCATCGAAATTGATCTTAATCCATCCTTGCTTTGGTGAAAGCCAAATGCACTTTTCTCTTTTATGAGAAGGATTAACCCTTAAGAGCCCATTAACGGGCCATTTCACTGAACACTCTTATTCTTTGAAGATGCGTGAGGTTTACCTAGTGTTTTCTGTTCGAAGTATTGAGGTTTACCTTTGTTCTTGTCCAAGGCTTTGGCCGTGAAGGCCACCTATTGAAAAGAGGATGAACTAGCATTTCTTCCACATTGTTGCTTCCATTTATCCTACTGTAGAAGCTTGTTGTAGAGATTAAGAAACTTCAAATCAACTCTTGTAGAAGTGATATTGAGCATCCAAATGAAATGCTTATAGAATGGTGGTAAGCTTTTTTGCAGATTTTGACTAATAGACTCGAGATGGTCATGCATGTCCTTGATCTTTGAAACATTTGCCTATAGAGACATCTTTTCATCCATCATGATAGAAAACAACTTATTTTTTAGAAAGAAAGTGTGGCTCTTGTTGAATGCCTCATGAAGACCCTTCAATTGATCCTAGAAGGCGTTTGAGGAAGCTGATCATCTATAAATGAAAGTTTTATCAGCATGACAACTTCCCAATTGCACTCAACATGACAAATTCAAGATTACACTCATCAAATTTGTCCTAATTTGACCTAGTTTGAGTGGGATGTGTTTCCTTACCTAGAACAATTTTGTCAAGACACCAATATTCAAATATTATCATCATGCACCGCTTTTAGGTGTTGTAATTGTAGCCATTAAATTGTTGGTCTCCTTCTAACATAATGTTGGTCAAAGATGCCATCACAAAATCTAAGGTTGTTAGTCAACCTTGTGAAGGCATAAAAATTGAGACACTGCGCAACAAAAAACCCTTTTCGCTGAAATCCCAAATTTCAGATTTTGGGTTTCATGCCCAAAAATTAAAAAAAGTTGACTCATTGTTCAAAAACCCTAAATTGCATTTATCAAATACTTGAAAATTGTGATTGGGCGCAAACAAAATTCCAATCTTTGTCGAGATAGCAAAAATGTGAGTCGTATTTGAAAAAGTTTAAATATTGTAAAGTAAATGGCTGAAATCGTAGGAGTAGATGAATTAGAAACCCTAGCCATAGACTAAAAAAAAGTGGCACACAAATGATATTATTAGCCAAAAAAGCAGTTTTTTTGGTGAAAAATTGCGATATTTAAAATTTGAAAAAAAAACAGATTGTAAAAAATGTGCTTTCAGGTGTGTTTTTTGGCGTGCTTTTTAGGGCAATATTTAACGGTGAAATACATTGATTAGAATTTGCAATTTTTAGTCCTTAGTATTAGTGATTTTTGATTGCGAAATATATATAAACCAATACCCACAAAATCGCAATAAATTTAGGCGGGTTTGGAGCAAACTACGGAAGATGAAAATTAAATTTTGAAATTTTCCCCACAAGAAAATTTGCCCAGAAATTTTTGTTGCTCTAATACCATGAAACTCTAAAAAGTGGAATGATTGTATTAACCAAATACACAAATATATAGAGTTTACAAAAGCTTTTAACAAAGAAGCAAAATTATCTAAATATAGATGACTAAAAATAAACTAATTAAGGCAAATGAAAAATTGAACCTAAATGAGCATTACCTAAGATTCTAAAATAACGAGTTAAAGATAACAAAAACCTAGCATACGAAAAAAAAGTTTAATATGTTCATGATCCCAGTCCAACAAGAGATGAAAGAGCATATGGCATGATTGCATTCCTCAATATAAAATCATAAAACAAAAGCTTGAATAATTGAGGGAGAATCAAATGGACTCATTTCGTGCCACAAAGTAATTGCATATTTGAATATTACATAATAGAAGAATGTACTTAGTAGAGGTCAAGATGCACAATCTAATACACTTATTTCTATTAAGAATGAAACATCATACAAAGTTCTCTGAGTCAAGCTGCTGCTCATAATAGTTATAAAAATATACTCTTATGTAGTCTTGTAGTTTTAGATGTGGAAGTTTGAGTAATTCCAAAGATCAAACTTTCTAAGCCTCGTAAACGAGGGAAGAGAACCCTATTGAATACTCTCTCCACCTATATGGGTGAAATGATGGTCGTTACTATACATGGTGCAACAGCTTGTTACACTAATTACTTCTTCAACATGTGCCCGTTATTTTTTCGCAAGAACATCATCCTAAAGACTAGGTTTGAACAGGAGCAAAATTTTCCTGTAATTAGGATGGGGAGAGGGACACATGACACATATAGAATGATTCACCTTTTGAAAGGGACCTCAAACTTCGAATGTTCGGGGAACTTTTGGCGAATAACTGCAGCAAGATCTGAAGTGGTGGAGAAGAAACAACAAGCACATTGTTGGTGGATCCATATGTGTCTAATTGGACCGAGGAGGAAAATCCCACCAAGGAAAGGGAGTCTCAACAAGTGCAAAAGAGACACTTGGCAACTTGAGAATACTTCCTGGAGAAGGATAGAGTCAAGACCTATAATGATGGTGTTGGGACTCAAAATTGAAGCCCTGATTTTGAGTACCATTCTAAAAATCAAGCCCAACAAGCACATTTAATGCAATGTGTATCCGACTGTCCTTTTGAGGCCTAAGAGGTGTTTAATTTTTCTAACACCTTGCATTCAGCATATCCATGCGTTCCATGAAGATAAATTGCCATTCCGAGTCATTCTGTGAAGTTCTATTTTGAGCAATGTCCAAATCTGCATTTTTGCCTTAGTGTCAAACAGCGATAGGTAGCCTAGTTTGCAATCGCATATCTTGCACGCAGTGATGTTTCATGACTCGCCACTTTGGGAGTGTTTAGTATGCATATCAAAGAACCTATGTTTCAGATTTCAAGTCGTTTTGACATGTTTTGACAAGGTTTTGAATCCCTCAAAGTCGGTTGTTTACTGTTGTCATGCTGATGATAATTGTTCAGAATTCTGGGAGGCCTTGTTTGACTGATTATAACTTTGACCCAGTTGAGCGAAATGAAAAAATTCCTCTTGCATTGCATTCTAGAGGTCAAAGACTTGTTATGTTTCAGATCTGAGCTTATGACGAATCTGTTTGATCAGTTTTCGAACGTGATACCATTTGCAATTTGTAAAGTTTTACTAGTGTCAAAGTGCAGATTGATTAATACCCCTGTTAGGATGTCATAACTTTGAATCCGTGATAGGTGAGATCAAATGGATTGTACCGTTGTGTTCTACTCTGAGAATTCTTTAAGTGTGCTAGTTTGCAAGTTTTGACAATCCGTTTGCACACTTTCCTAGGTCCATTCCGTTTGTGAAAATTGCTTTTTTGTCATTGTTTCCGGTCCTGCAAATCCAAGTAGCCCACTTTTACTGTTCGCCAAATGTGCCCAGTTATTTGTCATGAGCCCTAATCCTAGATTTATACTCTCCTTGTGACGGTGAACCAATGCCCCAGTTTTCGTGCCCCCAAGTGTCAGTTAGACCTGTTTTCAGCCAAAACTGAATGTGATTTATGGTTTTTTGACACGTTCTCTTGTAGGCAGTTTTGAGAAGGCAACTTTGATGGTCAATATCTTTTGATTGAGCGATCGTCATGACATGAGATTTGGCGAGGTGCAAGAATGTGGAACAAAGATTCAATGCGTCTATTTTCAGAGCCTAGTCAGGTGTTTCTGTCAGTTTTTAAGGCCGGTCAAAGGAACTCTTGGCACAAAATTTTCAGATTGCCGGAAAGGTTAAAATCTATGTTACCCCAAGTTTCCGGGATGAGGGGATGGGGGGACGGGGAAACAGGTTTTCGGGATGGTTTTTTTTTTTGCCGAAACATGGGACGACAAAGGACGGCTATATATATATATATCTGAATTTTATTTGAATTTTCAAATATATTCATCAATTCTACATTCATCATAGCAACATAGTTTAAAATTATCAATTTCATTCATCAAATAATGATTCATCAATGATCATAGAGCATAGCAATCAGCATCTAATCAAATCATCGTAGAAAATTCTAAATAGCATCATTTTCAATCATCATTTAAGTACTTAAGATACCATTAGCACATAATGAAATGAGTCAAATAAGAGAATGAAAAACATCAACTCTCACTAAAATGGAAACATTGAATAGATAAAGAGTCAAGACTCAAACTTTAAAGTTTTAAACTTTTGAAGTATCAACTATAGTGTATCAATGATCATATAATATTATAATGTCAAGACAGAACACTCCAAGTCTGAAACATCAAAGTCAAAATGAAAACAAAAGATACTAAGGCAGCTGCCCCTAATCATCCATATCAAAGTCACTATCACTATCATCCTGAGCTTCAAAATGAAAACAAAGATGGTATGATAGTTGCCCCTAATCATTCATTTTATAATATATTTTATAAAAAAATTGACTTCTACATGTCCAGGCCTGCAGATGACTGGAAAATCATTTTTTTAATGGTTTTTTTGAGTTTAATAAATTTTAATAGGAAACCTTTTATGCAGTCCCCGGGACGTTAGGAAACGGAAAAACAGTCCCCAAAACGGTCAACGTGGTTCGGAAACTCTTTGACCGTTTCCGAAGTTTCGGGGACGCGTTTCCTGTTTTCTTCTCCAAGTGGGGACATCTGGGAAACGTCCCCTGCTGTCCCCCCGTCCCCGAAACCGTCCCCATTTTCGAAACTTCAGGTTTAGGGGTGGAAACGCATCCTCGGGTAACATAGGTTAAAATTGAGTCTTGAGAGTTGTTTCAATGTTTCAAAATGTTTTCAATCTGCAAGGTATATTCAACAAGCCAGTTTGAAGTGTTAGCTGTTTGAAAACGAATTTTTTTTTTTAGCCGGACCCGCTTTGGGACCCCGCTAGATTAATAAGGCATAGAGTGGAGGCGAGATGGTTAAAAGAGATTTCTTTACTAAATTTTGTTAGAAACCACTGATACTAACCATTTTAAACCTAATGTGAAGACATGACATTGCACTAGGGAGGCCGACCCAAGTGGAACTTATGCTACACTAATCAGACTGGTGGTTGGTGTTGGTGGTCGAGAATTAATGGCTTGTAAGTGGATTGTGAAGGAGTTGCATGATCTCTAGAAGGATCCCTTTCCTTTGTGCACTACCACTCCAGTAGTAGATGGTGATATCTTGCATTTTCTCCTTGCTTCATGCCCAAAGTCCTAAAATGTAAAAGGCCAGTCAATTGTTCGACGAAAATCAAGTGATTGAATGCCATTCCAGAGCCTTTTCCCCACTCTATTCCCCATCCATTCATGCTGAATGCATACTTCAGAAAGGGAGAAAATCCAAGTTCTATGGTAAAAGGCAAATTATTCATTATAGTCTTTAAAGCTACCCCACCGAATTATTGAATGCCCAAGGTAGCTGGGAGGGGAGTCACGTGTTTGGACTTACAAGCCGTTGGAGAAGATTGGAGAGGGGAAAGCATTGGAAGCCAGTTGAATTGGAGCCACCCATAGTCCAAGAATAAGATCACTCAACAGAAGGGTAGATAGTTTCGATGAGGGAAGCTAAGTGTGGGAGATGCTTTTCCTCCACAAATACAGGGGACCTCGTTCCAATAGCTACTCGTCAATGCTTGATAGAAGACACACAAATCAGTGATGATTGTGAGTTGAGGTTTTTCCTATATCATGCAAAGGATGGAGAATGGGCTGTGTGAGACAGCATCAAGGCCCTGAGTTGAAATTGCTTGACGGTGGAAGGATGGGGTACATTGATATTGTGGCAGGAAATTGCGCAAAGTTAAGAAGAGTTTTTGCATTTTCATCTGCCGAATGGACTAATGGTTTATCTGCATCACCAAACTTCCATAGATGGATTGCAGTGCGTTGATTGTAGGTTTGCATAGTCCACAAGTTCTAGCGTCTTGTTGGGAGGTGTCCATGGAGAAGTGAAGTTTTGAAAGAATAAACATAGGGCTTTAGTCCCATATGCATGCCATGAGAGTATTTTTTGTCTTTAAATACCAAGTCACTCTATTGCATAGTGCCTTAAGGACATGAGGCTTTTATAAGCCACAAAGTAATGCACTGTGGGACCTGGCTAACTCAACGCATAAGGAAATTTTGACCGAGCATGACCAACTGAATGATGACATGGATCCTCTTGACAAATGAAATCATGACAAGTGGCAACTTGAGAACGAACCACAAGGTAACATGTGTGGATTCCAAGATGATGACGTGGCGAACAATGACACGTGGTGCAAGGTCGCTATGTCCCCAGTGACATGGCGGTGTTGAGATGGCATAGCAACATAGTGACAGGCCGCCATGTGGCGGAGCAGGTGACGTTGCACATGCTACGAGGTAGATGACAAGGTGATGACGTGTATAGAGGTGCCACGTGTCGCAATGTCGCAATGTCGCGATGACGTGGCAACCATGCTGACAGGGATAGCGATATGGCAACACAATCAAAAAGTGACACGTGGTGCCTAGGTGGCAGACTTGTTTAGAGGATGTTGACAAGGTGGTACGGACCAATAATAGATTGACACGTGGCAGAGGGGCAGTGAGGCAGGATGATGTGTTAGATGACAGTACAAAAGGCCAACCAATCAGAGTGTGACATGTCACAACTCAGTCAAACAGGTTTGACCCGGATGGAAAATGTTGGAAAATTTCAAAAGTGAAAAAATTAATATTTAATTATTTTCTCCTTTTGAAATCACATGTAGAAGTTTTTAAATAAACTTGATATTTTAACCTATAGTTTAAACTTTGGGATAAAATTAAATACTTTCAAACAAATGCAAACCTCAGAGCCATGACAGGAGCCTCTTTTTCATTTTGAGATTTTGGGCATCTCCGATATGCAAATATAGGAGTATTATATATCGTTGGAACTGAGAGAGAATGAACTTTCATTTTTGGAGTTTGTTTTTGCATAGGAAGCCACCTGCTTGAGTTATGCAAGGTTTTGCCCCAGGTACACAATTTTCAACCACATTCAGATATTGAAGTTCAAATTTGATTTCAAGCAAGATGATAGACTGAATGTGTGCCAGAGGTAGTAAAAATGTAGTTAGGGGCGGTTTTTCTCACTTCCAAGTCAGTTTGATGAAGGTATTATCAGCATTTCAGATATTTTGGCAAAACAAAGGTTTTCTCATCAATTGGAAGAGATATTTCCAAGTTTGTTACAAACAATGATGAGAATCATATCAGATTTCAGTTGTAGAAAGATGAGAGATGCATTGCAATAACAGGGAATGAAGATTCAAGTGGACACATGTCGCTTCCAGATCAAATCTGGGATTATATTCCTTTCCTATATCTTTCTCTTTCTCATCCATTGTAAGGGTTCCAGTTCTGGAGAAAGTTTCTCATGGCTGTGATACCATTTCTCTTCAACATTTCTCTTGTAATGAACATCAAGTAATAAGAATACAAATAGTTTTGATCTGTTAGGCATTTCTATGTTTCAATTTCATGTATCTTATTGTAGTTGTTTCAAAGAAATGAATAAAAATGCAGCAGCTAGTTAATCTTCATTCTGATATCTTGTCTCCCATTCATGTTGTTTGTGATCTTTTGTGTTTTATAAACAAAGAGTATGAAACTCAGTTGCAATCTGTTTTAGGTTGTATATGTTGGTTTATTTTGCATATGACTCAAGGAGTCATGTAAGTGCTTGGTTTATCATCATAGGATTGCAAATCTCATAAAGGGATAGGTTGAGTATGAGATTCAGAAAGTTGTAGATATCTAATTCACAAGGTGAATGGATAGATGAGGAAGTCCTGATGTATGGGATATGTCAATGACTTTCAAGGATGTGTGTTAGGGGTTTGTGGGATTGCTCAATAGATAAGGCACTGGTCAGCTACAGAATCAAAGTGTTATGTTGTTCATGTCTTGGTTTTGCTGAAAATCAAAATCATTAATCAAATATCTTTTCCCTTTCATGTTGAAGGAACTAAAAAGGATGCCCTCACTTAGCTTATCAATTTCTTAGGTCATGTTATTAGCTATCTCATGTCTATGATCTTTGCCTAAGTATAGAAGATATAAGGGTTCTAATTTGCTCTGTTTTAGATTTAGTTGTATGTTTTTTTTGGAACACTGGTACCATATGAATAATCTAATAGGTCCACCTGCCTAGGTTTTGCAGAGCCTGAAGTAGAAGGGTCTAGCCTTATAGTTGGCCTGGTGTCTAAAAGGATATTTTGCAGATGGGAAATAGCTGCCCCTAGATGTATTTTGTTCTCATTGGGGTAATTTGAAACTGTAATGTTTCAAAACACCAACAGATGGTAGAAGATTTCAAAAACCATCATGCATCAACATGATGCACTGTTAAGGAAGTACCACCCATAGGCTCAAGGGGAGAAGTACCAACGTGACACAGGGCAATTACAACTCCTAAACTGAATAGGTGAAGGAAGATGTACTCAGAATAAAGAGGAAAGCCAAAAGGCAAGTGTGACTTGAACAATTGAAGCTTTAAAAGAAAGGGTTGAATGTCACATCAACTTGAGTTGTGGTAGATGACATTTACAATTAACTTATTGCTATTGTTTAATTGATTTATGTTGTCAATCTATTTAAAAATGACACTAGCTTGTTCCACTTGCAGTACAATGATTAGCTATGGAGGTTAGAGTATCTAGTATTTCACATTTTTCACTTAGGATGTTTATTTTTCAGTTGGATGAATGTCTTTTTTGAATGCACAAGATTGTGGAGTGACTTTTTGTCGTTACTGAGTTGATTAATTGAAGATTTTAATAGGTGAAGGCCAACTTGTAAAAATGCTTTTGCTTCTATGTTGTTGTTTGTGCTAGGCAGCCATCTCTTGGAGGCTACTTTGATTATGCTGCCTAGGTGTTTTCCAATAACACAACCAACACTAAACAATCTTGGATTGCCTCTTGAGGCATCTTTGAAATTCATTTACATTAGACTAGATGGAAGATTCTATTTGACTTGATATTTATCGAAGGTTGAGTGGTGCAATCCAAGAATCCCATGAATAGTAGGGAGGCTTATCTTACCCTGGGTTTTGAACATGTCTCCATCCCATGCTAGAAACATACTCTTTTCTTATAATTTAGAAATGGCATGGCTCATGACAACTATAGAGATGGCTTTTCTAAGTTAGAAATAAAGTTCTCCCTAGCTTATTGTGTTGATTTCTCTTTTTCCAAATATGCTAGATAAGCAAAGTTGGGCTATTTGTCCATGAATTGGAGAAAAATTTCTTGGGTTTTGAAATGGGTGAATCCTTGAAGAATTGCGACAAAGAGTTGGGAGGGTTGCAGATCCACTTTGGGTGGCTCAATGTCTAGCTACCACTTTTGTGAGAGAAAGGGCATTGTAGAATAAAGAATTCAATTATTGATTCAACTTAATTACATAGGGCACTTTTGAATGGGACTTGGGAATCCTATCTTGTTGAGTCTATCTCTTATTAGCACCTCTTTTTGGATTGTTAGTCAAGAGAAAGCTCCAACTTTTGGGAGATAGTCTCTATGCCAACATTTGATGCATGGTCCTTCTTGTTAAATAGGCCATAAGTGAAGATCCTTTCATGCGTTTTACTTACCCCATCTACATTTTGGCTTTGAGCATGATGTGCAACAGGAACACCCTACCTAACACATGGTAGATTCCTTTGTCTTTAAGATCTATCGTATCTTTTATTGGTATGTGGTCGTTCTATGAGTGCTGCCAAAACTTTGGTTCTGAGAATGGGGAGGAGATAAATTGGAAGGGATGAAAGATTGGAGTTTGCTATGCCTCCTCCCTCTCTACATTGAATATCTTGCTTTGAATGTATCTAGTAGAGAATTTCACAAAAATGATCTGACCGCGATAAACACTAGGACTCTAGTATTAGGGTTTAGGTGTCATCCACCTTGTAAATCCCATCTCATATTGCATGGATCCAAAATCCCTGGAAAGTGTCCTAAGGCACTTAGGATGTATCGGGAAAATGTTCTGCAATATTTATTCTTACGATTGTTTGTAATACGTTCCAATTGGGTTATGGGTTCCATTAGTAGTGGAAAAGATGGGTTTGTGAACACAATTATTTAATATTGGTTTCTGCACATGTGGATGCCTAGAATTGGATATTAATTACATGGGAAGAGGACAAATGAGTGACCTTTTGGCTTCTCCAAGTGCGAGGTTGGAATAGTTAATAGGTGTTCATTTTATTACATTTGATGCAACATTTATCTTGGGAGTTTGGGTGCGCCCTAGTTGGAGGTAAAGTATCGAAGCCAAAACCAATGTCCTTTAGACTTCCTTGGAGGCAACTCAAGGGTTTGTGCCATTTTTGAAGAACCTTCTTTGGACACCTTGTTTGGTGGTTTTGAATCTCGTGTCATTCTATATAAATAATTCTTTGGATGTGAAAATGGCAAGGAACAATTGAATGTAAGTTACTTTGCAGGAACAAGGATAGGTGGGAGGCATAAGGTGGTTGTTCAAAGGTACATAGGCTCTGCCATGTTGGAGGCAAAGAGGAGGATGGAAGTGAATATACTATCACATTTGTCTATTTTTAATGCATACTTGACCTCTCTTCTTGGTGGATTTTTTTCTGCAAGGGTTTCTTAACATAAATCTTATGTTATGCGATGCTCTTGTGTTTTGTGTTGTTGATTTGTGCCTCTTTGCTACTATCTTACAGTTATGGTATTCTTTATTTATTTCTGAGATAAGCTCACATAAGATAGTGTTAATAAGCATGATATGATTGCTGATTTTTACCATCATAAACAAGAAGGATCTAAGCATGATTATTTCCATGTTAAGGCAGCTTAATTTTCAGTTTTGCAGAAGTTTTAGATTTTCATGTTGTAGTAGTCGAAGTGTTGTATCTTATCCTTTAAATTAGTTTGTTGGATAGAGATTGATCTTCACAATCTTTGGTAGTTAACCTATATATTTCTCAATAGCTTTCCCATTCTAAAACTTAAGTGTTCCAATGGTTGTGTCTTGTAATCTTAGAGGGGTGTAGAAGAAAAATACCTCCAGTTTCCTTTCATTTATGTGGTGTATAAAGCTGTGGTGTAAGGTGCAACAATGTTGTTCATCATGTCGGTCTCATTTAGGCTGGCTTCTGGAAATACAATGTTGTCATTTGGAAATTGTTAGTGGGTGAAAGCATCCATCCATCTGGAATTGTGAGTTTCTCTTGCCTAAGATTTGGGCCATAAGAATGTATGGTGAGAGGGTTAGTTTGATGAAGCCCTTTAGTGACTTTAAAAAAGCCCTTTAGATATCTGGTTATAAGCGTTGCTATTGAGGAGTAGAAATTCTTTCCAATATCTGTTCACTACCGTTTTGGAAAAAGCCTAAACTTTCCAAAATCTTTGTTAGAGATCTTTAGCTCATCAATGTTTAGTGTGATTATCATGCACATTTGGTTTGTGTTAGAATTATAATCAGTGATTTCATGAGTTGTGATGATGCATTCAACAATATCTATTTAGTGGCATGAAGCCATTTTGTGCTTTTCTGGGATGGGGACGGTAGGGGACGGGGGACCAGTTTCTGGGACAGCAAATCTTTTTGCCGAGGTAGGGGATGGCTATATAAAATATGGGGAAATTTGCAAATATACATGACATTTATACAAGAACATGGATAAAACATGCCATTTAAAAATTGTTGAACCTTAACATACAAGTTTATAACATTTTATTGTTTTAAAACACAATATGCATTCATAATTCGAAACGTGGAATTCAATGTTCATTGTCAACATCTTATATGCACGCGATAAGAAAAAATATGTAAATAAGTTTAATATACAAAATCAAAATGCCCAAAGGCGAAGTGCTGCCATATAGTTTCATGTTCAAATTAAAAATCAAAATACATAAAAACAAAGCAAAATGCTGCTCCTATTCTGATTCAGCCAACTCTGCATCAGAATCACAGTCATCTGAAGGCTGATAGGGACAGAAGAAGTCAGAATAGTTCTGTCTGAAACAACAAGTATCAAATGGACAGGTTTGTAAAGAATCTATTTTGGCTCATGAGTGCGTGTGATTACCAACATCTTGGTCTGCTAATGTTTATGTGATTGCAAAGCCGAGCCTATTGTTGTATAGAGAGATTAATACTGCGACTGTCATTTGTTGTTGCTTGTTTAAATTGACCATCATTTTTAATTCTTGTCCCATCTCCAAATCTTCTATCACTAATTTTTTTTCTGCATTTTTATTTCAACCTTCTTGTATATATTTTAACCTTTGCTGCTGCTGTCAGTGAGAGAGTAGAAGTAAATTTTTCTTTTTGAAAATTTTATTCATGTAAATAGAATGGAGAGAATGCAAGTATAAGCCACGTTTTAAACTTTTTAGGGCATGTAAGAAGGTGGTGCCCACAAACTGACCCCCCATAAGGCAAAACAAATTGGCATTTTAAATTTATTTTTTGACTTTTTTGTGTGTAAAACGTTGGGAACTTATGATCATCCTCGATATGGTTGGGGGAAGGCTACAAACATTCTTGGGACTTCTAGCCGTCCTTTTTTGGGTGATGTCCCCAAGTTTTTGGGATGTCTCCACCAACTTTTAAAAAATCAAGGACGTGGTGGGGACGCTGCTGTCCCCGAGTCCTCAAAGTGTCCCGTGGTCCTGGAAGGGGGAAATTATGTCGGGGACTTGTCTCTGGATAACCCTGAAAATAAGTGAAGGAAGCATTACTTTTAAGTGATTTTTCATTGATTTGCAGAGTATTTTCTAGAGGGTGTTTCAAAAAGAAGTTTGCAAACAATTGAGCGGAAGCTTTCTTTATGACTAGTGAAATATAAGTAGTACTGATGCTTTTGACATGTTTTGATATTTTCCTACTTGGTTAGAAGCTATTGTCACCTCTTTGCCAAGTATGTGTGAGCTTATGTTCCACCAAGTTTTTGGTGTGGTGAAGGTAGGGGCTGTGGGGATGGGGTTTGATTTTCAAATGATAGGGTGAAACATATAAAAGGGAAAACTAAACTATTTCAACTATTTTATATGATAACATCATTAAAAGATTCATCATATACATTATAGATTCTTAATACACAACATTAGTATTGAATTGAGAGCTCACACAATAGTCAAACAAATCATTTAGTGTCAAAACTAAATTTTTGGCTACTTTCTAATTCATTGTCAATGTGTATCCAATAAAAAAATGCAATAAAATGTCCAATGGTGTAGGGACCTCCATATTTTGATATTATTAAATTAGGTTTAGTTTGATGAAGCCCTTAAGTCCAATTTTATTTCACTTCCATTTTGGAAAAAAGCCAAAATTTTCCAAGATCTTTAGTTCATCAATGTTTAGTGTGATTATCGTGCTTTTTTCGTTTGTGTTAGAAATGTAATGAGTGATTTCACGAGTTGTGATGATGCATTCAACAATGTTTCTTTTGTGGTACAAAGTTGTTTTGTGCTTGGGAAATGGGTGAAGGAAGCATCACTTCTAAGTGGTTTTGCCATTGATTGTTGTTGATGATCTGTAGCTTTAGTCGGAGAAAATATGACTAATTTCTAGTTATTATCTATAAATATGTGTATACATTTAGATATAATAGAACTTGGGTCTTTGTTATATTTAAATTGAGAAATTTAAATATAAATATTTACGCCAAGAGAAATTATGCATATATATATATACATTTCCACATATATTATAAACATAGTTACACCGCCATGCTGGACAGCGGGAGGGGGTGACAAGTTTCCGAGATGGGGTGACAGAGGGGCCTTGATTTGGGGACGACGATGGGGGACGGGGGGGGTGGCGGGGGGAGTAGGGGTGTATATACTATACATATGGTACTTAAAATGCTAGTTATGAAAAGATGTACAACAATATAAGATATAAACATGTTAAAAACTTTAACATTGAACATTGCATTGAAGTTATGAATTGGAACATCATGGTTCATGATCAAACAATGAACATTAGCAAATGAAAGAGTGTCAAATTATATAATTCTAAATTTATAATATATATCAGATCAATAGCTAGTGTGGGGATCCTCTTGTGCCGTAGTCTTGATATCCACCTTTGCCGCTTGAGTGTAACCCCTAAGAGTAGCAAATTTGGTCCACCCAGTGCGAATTAGCTTCTATCTTAGGGGCATACATCCTATCAATGCACTTGAAGAACCCTTCCTTTACCTGAAAAAATAAAAAAGTACAAATTATTAGCAAATAGAAGAATCAAGATGCTAGTAATGTAAATGATTTATAAAATGATAAGAGTCTAAGACCTAAAGATAATTAAAAAACGAGTAGTGTTATATAATAATATAAATCACCTCATCATCGTGAAGTGGTGCAACTCTACTAGGCCTAGTCATGTACTACTTCAGATTCAAGGCATATGCAGTCATGTGTAAGGGTGTGTTAAGGCTGTCCCATCTACACTGAATAATAGGCCGAATGTGATCATTGTAGAAGGCTAATGTGGGGTCCTTCTCTCGCACAATTGCCCTCATCTGCCCAAGCATAGAATCAATGCACTCGTACACCTCTCCAAAGTGTAGGCGCATCCCCATCCCATACTTGATCACCTTGAAGATTGGCCTGATGATAGAGACAATGTATTTTGCATCGCTCCAAAATACATCACTCTTTACTATTTCCTTCACCCTCATCCCCTACTTTGACTTGAAATCATCCCACCTATTCCATTCATTTGTCATAACCATTAGTTGCAGTGGCTCCTGCAACTCAAGCATTCTCTCCAAGAGAATGAAATAGGATGCATATCGTGTCTCAACTGGCTTTAGGAACTCCTTGGAGAAGGTTCTAAGTAGTGCATGTGAAGTGTGGTTGTTGTAGATATACATCTGCACATCTCTACCATCACTCACCACTCCCTTCATTTAGGTAATCTTCCCCATGTCCTTTAGAGCATTGTTCGTAGGATGCACACAACAAGGAGTCCACCAAATATGCTAATATGTGGCCTCAACAAGCCTCCCAGCAGCTTTGCACACATGAGCTGCATCTGTCACTACTTGGACCACATTTTGTGGCCCAATCGCCTCAATGGCTCCTTGAAGAATCTGAAATTGAAAACCAGCATCCTTTCGATGCCCTAAATAATCAACCGCCCTAAGAAAGAATGGGCCCTCTGTGCATGTGACTATGACATTGATGAGTGGACGGTGTCTAATGTCCGTCCACCCATCCATGATAATGCTACACCCTGAATCCTCCCAAACAGCTCTCATGCTCTCCATGGACTCACTAATTTTGGAATACTCATCATCGAAGATTTTAGTCCTAAATTTGTGCTCACCTGGAGGCACATATGATGGTAACCCCACTTTCGCTACATTCTGAAATGCCTCCTTAAAATAAGGAGATTGAGCAATATGAAGTGGGAATGCCATTAGCAAATAACATTCTCCCAATGCATGCATCTAACTTCTCTCTCGTCTGAGCTACCAACATATCTGCTATGGGGTTGTTGTCACTAGAGTGTGCCCTGCATTTCGAAACCCTTGCTCGACTTGGCTACTGCTATACCCATAGAGCTATAAGTAGAGGAAGGTGCAGAGGCTGCCGTTGGCAATGTAGTAGCTGAAGCTCTATATTGTGGTCTAGAAGAAGACGTGTCGGCGTTGCCGCCCCTGTATTTGTTGCTCATGCACCTGCTAAATAGTCTGAACCTGCTGCCTACCAGCCAAGGTAGTAGGCACTGGAATGCCCAAGTCCTCTGGAACTCCCCAAACCTTGTTGAATTCAATTCTCAAGTGTATGTTTTTGGATTCACTCAAAAACTTACATGGTCCGACACCTTTACTTGTCCAAAAGAGAAGGTGTGCATTCACTCTAGTGATGCTACCATACCATTCATCAGCACAAAGATTGCATCTCCACTTTCTTGTGCCACCTAATGCTGATCCGCTTGTTATTCTAGTGGCAAATTGTTTTAGAGGAGATTTTGGATCAAACTTACCCCTAGCCCACTGTGCCAAACATGGGGAGGGACAATCAATAGATGGAGTACCAAGTAGTTGACATGCACAACCCATGGAAGTAGAACTAGTTTGGGCCCCTTGCTGATTTGGCCCAGCCCCAATGTCACTCTCATGCTCACCCCTCTCAACGGTGTCATCATCATGCTCAGCCCCAACCTCAGGCTCAGGTTCATATTCTGATTCACAGCCACTATCTGAATGAATTTCCATCTCATCATCACTACGAGAATCAATGTGGGAGCTCATTTGACATTGCATTTCACAAAATGAAAAAAAAATTAATAAACAAACTTTCAGCCTATGCCCTACTTTAAACTTTCTAAAATTTGAAACTAAATAACAAGAATATGCAAAATAAAACACCAAGAATCTTAATCTATTATTTATAAATGATTTAATGAATGAATGATAACTATAACAAAATGAAACAACACACATTTAGAACTAAAAACATTGAACAATAATCTATAAACATGCATTTGAAAATCAGAAAGACAAGTTAAAAAACCTGCCTTTTGCTTGAAAAACTCCTTCAACAAGATGCTAAACCTTCCTCCTCTTTTTCTTCTTGCTCCTAGGCTTTCCTTTTTCACTTGCAAACACTTTCTTCACTCTTGCACAAACCCATGTCTCAGCTCTTCACTCTTCTTGCTGTTGCAAACAATGAGAAATGCAAATGTGAAAAAAATGAAGAATAGAAGGCTTTTGAACAAACGAGGAAGGAATTGGGCCCACATCCCATTATAACAAAAATAGAAACAAAAAAATATTAAAATAATGCCTTTTTAAATATAGTTTTAAATTTGTCCCATCTTGTTGCCGTGGAAGATGTCCAAGCGTCCCCCTACACCCAAAGGGGATGTGATCATGTCCCCTCGCACCCACAGGGTACACAGGTACATCTTGTCGTCTCCGGCGAAGGTGTGCCACTTGAGATGCTGTGATGGCATCCTCCTATCTCGAGTGTGCCCTTGTCTCAGATGTGGCCTGGTTTTGGCAGGGGGATGCGTCCGCATGTTCCATTGATTATAATAATATTAATGTTAGTCATATATTATAATTCATATTAATGATGAAACGTATATTAATTATTCAAACAATAATGTTGATTGAATCGTAATCTTTGTCGAGCGATGTATTAAAGTTGTTTGAGATACCGACAGGAACGATTTGTGGGTAGATATGTGGACCCATGTTCACTGAGTGACGTGTCTTCATATAATGTGGAGGCATGTTCCTTCATGGACATTTCCTAACATTTTCGACTGAGTGTCATATTAATGTACGCTTGCCAAGATGTTTGAAGGACACCGCAACTCATACAAGACACATTTTTAAAGTGTCTTCATCATCCACGGTGGTATTATGAATATTAACAGTGATGCCAAAGTTTTAAAATTACAAAGTACAGTCAGCTTTTACTTGGATTATCAGAGAGATTATTGAAGTAATTTTAATCAGAGTAATTTTTGAGATATATTATCAGAAATTTATCAGTTATAAAATTAAATTCCATCTATAATAAACCTGATCAATGTTTAACATGGTATCATATTTTCTACATTGAGGAAATTGCCATATTTCTCTTCAAAAATTATTGCATTTGACAAGATGGTAAATGGAATTAGCCTCAAAGACAGACTTGAAGGTGCTTCAAATTTTGAAGCTTGGAAATTACGGATGATAATGCAATTCCTGAACCTAGTGAGAAAGATGAAAAGATTCAATGGGAAAAGAACAACACCAAAGCAAGGAAATTATTGGAAGACGGAGTGAAAGATCACATATTTCCTATCATCATAAAATCAGACATGGCATATGCTATGTTCAAAGCCCTAGAAGACACGTTTGAGATCAATAACACTAGTAGATTTCTTGCTCTTAAAAATAAACTTCATTATATAAAGAAGAATCACAGAGAGATTATCATCGCATACTTAGAGGATAACAGAATTGAGAAATCAACTCTCCACAATTGGTCATACCTTTAATAGTAAGCAATTAACAATGATAGCCTTAAATGGACTTGCTGTCTCATGGGAAACATTTATTCAAGGAGTAAGTGCATGCTCCAAACTCCCCAAATTTGACCATTTGAAAGCTAACTGCATTTAAGAAGAGTCTAGACTAATAACTAGAGGGATCAATATGAATTCGACAAGAGAAGACATTTAGATTCTCACAACTCAATCACACAAAAGAGGGAAGAAGGCTTATCTAAAACAAAAAAAGGGCAAGGATACAAATGAGAAACAACCATTCAAGAAAAGGAGGGACCTATCTGAAGGGCAATGCCATAGATGTGACAAATATGGTCACCTTGCAGTAAGGTGTCCTGATAAACCCAAACCTCAAACCTCTTTCGCTGAAGTCAGTAAAATGAGCATGGATATGGATCAAGAGAAACTTGTATTCTACTCTATCCTATCTTATTCACTCTCAAACAGACAGAACACTTGGGTGATAGATAGTGGAGCTTCTCAGCACATCATAGGTTTCAGAGAACATCTAGATTTCATAAAAGAAGATTATGATGAAGAAGTGACTATTGGAGACTAAACAAATCATCCAGTCAAGGGCATTGGGACCTACAATATCAATCTCAAATCAGGCATCTCTCTTGAACTTACAGGAGTACTATATGTACACAGGATTAAAAGGAATTTAATTTCCATTTCAGCACTTGAAGACAAGGGGTAAATAATTACTTTCATGGAAGGAAAAGTACTAGCTTGGCCCAAGAACTCAAATATTAAAAATGCTCATACTGTTGGAATAAGGCATGGATGCCTCTACAAGCTATGTACTTCTCTGTCTTCAGCATTAATACATGAGTCAACTAATGCAAGTGAAATCTGGCATAGGAGACTAGGACATTTTCATTTTCGTGACTTACAATCTTTAGAGAAGATGGTAACAAAATTACCTAGACTCAAACCTGAACACAAAGGGACATGCAAAGGTTGTGCATTAGGGAAGAACACCAAAAGCACTTTTCACAATAGTGAAAGTAAATTTAAAAATGTACTAGAACTTGGTCATCCTGATGTATGTGGACCTATGTCTATTCCCTCCAAAGGAGGATTTTTGTATTATATTATCTTTGTAGATGATTATTCTAAGAAGACATGGATATACTTTCTAAAATGTAAAGAATCTAACGAAATTCTTACAAGGGTCAAAGAATTTAAGGCTCTAGTAGAAAACATATCAGGAAAGAAGATCAAAACTCTAAGAACAAACAATGGGAGGGAATACACATCGGAAATTTTTCAATGTTTTTTTTGTTGTAAAAATGCTAGGATCAAGAGGGAGTTCTCTATTCCCTACAACCCTCAAATAAAATGTAGCTGCAGAAAAAAGAACATAACCATTGTTGAAGCTGCAAAAGTCATGATGCATGATCAAAACTTAGAAACTCACCATTGGGTTGAAGCCTCTAGTGTTGTTGTATACATCTAGAATAGATGCCCTCACTCAAAAAATAAAACCCCGAAAGAAGCATTTTTTGGAGTTAAACCTAATACCAATCACCCGAGAATATTTGGTTTTCTTGTTTACATTCATATTCCTAAAGAGAAAAGAACTAAACCGGAGTCTTCGGAAAAAGAAGAATTATTGTTGGGTATAGTGAAGCTAGTAAAGCCTACAAAATATACATTCTTTGACAAAGACACATTGAACTAAGTAGAGATCTAATATTTGATGAAGATATTGCATTTAAAAGATCCAATGATCAAAATGAAATAAATAATGAAGATCCTCAAAAGGATCCCTCTCCTGAGATTTAGAGGGAGAATCAAAATGTCATGGAAGATAATGATTTCATTGAACCCATGGATATTTGAGATGAATCTAGAGAAAATAAGAAAAACCTTTATGGGGTAGTAAGATGATTGAAGAAGAAGAAAAATATGGTTCCTTCTGGAACTTTCAAAGAAAGGAAAAGACCAAATAAATTTCCAGTTATATTGCACTCATGAGTCAACTTTCAAATTTAGAACCTTCAACTGTAGAGGAAGCTCTTCAACATCAAACTTGGAAGTATGCATGACAAAAGAGTATGAATCCATTCTCAAGAATGATGTTTCAGATATTATACCTAGACCAAAAGACAAGTCAGTGGTCTCCTCCAAGTGGTGTTAAAATCAAACATGCAACAGATGGAAGCATTGAAAAACACAAGGCTAGATTTGTTGCAAGAGGCTTCTCTTAGAAAGAAGGTATTGACTGTGAAGAAAGTTGAAACTTTTGCTCCAATTGCTAGGCATACTTCAGTAAGAGTCGTAATTGCCATTGCTGCATTTAAGGGATGGAAAATTCATCAAATAAATGTAAAGACTGCCTTCCTAAATGGGGTGATTAAAGAAGTATACTTAGAGCAAACTGAAGGATTTGTAGTGCATGAGAAGTAGTCCCATG
Source organism: Cupressus sempervirens (assembly GCA_028749045.1). Taxonomy (NCBI): domain Eukaryota; kingdom Viridiplantae; phylum Streptophyta; class Pinopsida; order Cupressales; family Cupressaceae; genus Cupressus; species Cupressus sempervirens. The sequence continues at coordinate 517,200,001 of CM053793.1, read as the reverse complement.
TCCGTAGATTGAAGAAAGCTCTTTATGGTCTCACACAAGCTCCTTGAGCTTGGTATGAAAGGATAGATCATTATCTATCAAAACTTGGTTTCTCCAAAAATGATGCAGACCCAAACTTATACTTCAAGGTACAAAATAGAGATATGTTGATTTTGGTTCTTTATGTTGACAATTTGTTAATCACAGGAGATCATCTTATAAGTAAGTGCAAACAAGATCTTGCATCCGAATTTGACATGAAAGATGGGAATTCTTCACTACTTCCTAGGTTTAGAAGTATGGAAACATACAAATGACATTATTCTAAATCAAGGGAAGTATACTATTGACATCCTAAAAAGATTCAAGATGATGGATTGTAAGCTTGTGTCTACTCCAATGGACATAGAGCTACACAAGCTAAAAGAGGCAATTGCTGACTCAGAGACTGCCGTTCCTACTCTCTACGACAGATTATTGGGTCTTTGATGTACTTGGTAAACACCAGACCTAATATTTGTTATGCAATGAATGCACTTAGTTTATGTGTGAACCAAAGAAAGTACACTTAGCAGCAGCTAAACACATCTTAAGGTATATTTGTGGTACAATAAGATATGGTTTAAGATACAAAGGTGTAGACCTAAACTTGCATGGGTACATTGATTCTGTTTGGGCCAGAAATTTTGTGGATTAGAAAAGCACCTTAGGATTTTGTTTCAGTTTAGGGTCTGCCATGATATCCCAATTTAGTAGAAAACAATCCTTAGTGGCTCTAAGTTCCACATAAGCAGAGTACATTGCAGCATCTATGAGAGCACCTCAAGTAGTATGGTTGAGAAAACTTCAAGTTGGAATATTTGGGAAACCACTAGATCTTACCATTATCCATTGTGACAACCAAAGTTGCATAAAACTCTCGTTGAATACAGTGTTTCATAATAGATTGAAACTCATTGAGATACCTTATCACTACATCAGAGACATGGTGGAGAAAAATGTAGTCAAGTTGAAACATGTTGGTATAGATAACCAAACAGTAGACATCCTCACCAAGCCTCTTGCAAAAACGAAGGTGGAATACTTCAAAGGTAAACTTGGTATGGTTGTAATTGCTGAGAATGAATGTTAGCATCCTTGATTATTGTACTATTAAAATATTTCTATTTTCATCATGAGTGTTATTTCATGGTTCTTTTGGGCCTTGTGTATGACATGAAGAAGTGATAACTTCTAAATGATTCACTTGTATTTCTAACAGGTGACAATCTTACAAGAACTTGACTTTCTATCATGATGGATATCATATGGTTGATATCTAAGTAGATCATGATAGATTATATCTTGTAAATCAATATCATTTGAGAGATAGATATCGTCACATAGGTATTTGTGAGTTGTATTGTACAGATATATCATGAGGGATTAATATCCGTGAACAAACCATGATAGTAATGTCTCTAAGTGTCATAGGGTAATATGTGTGCACATACCTTATGGACATCTCGAGTACTTGGTAAATATCACAAGACTTGATATTCGTAGGCCATTACTCCTAATATCATGAGACTATATCTTTATAATGGGTATCTCCTAAACAAGATATCTGTGAACATGCCATTAAAATTGATATTACATTGAGGTAATATCTACTTGTGTTGATATACAAATTATCCTCCCTAGCTAAGAGGGATTGTTAATGATTTGTAGCTTCACTTGGATAAAATATATGTGACTAATTTCTATTGTTATCTATAAATATGCGCGTATACATTTAGATATAATAGAGTGTGGGTCTTTATTATATATGAATATATTTAAATTGAGGAATTTAAATATAAATATTTATGTTAGGCTAAGCTATATATATATATTTCCATATATAAATAATATTAACAATGAACTGAATATTAATATTATTCAACCATTAATGTTGATTAAATCTTAATCTCTGTAGACTGATGTACTAAAGCCATTTGACATACTGATAGGAATAATCTGTGGGTGGATACGTGCAGCCATGTCCACAGAGTGACATGTCCCCACATTTTCCACAGAGTCTCGTATTAATATATGCTGGCCGAGATGTTTGAAGGACACCGCAACACATACAATACACAATCTTTAAGTGTCTTCATCATCCACGACATTATTATCAATATTAATAGTGACACCAAAGTATTAAATTACAAAGTACAATAAGTACTTGGATTATCAGAGAGATAATTGAAGTAATTTTAATCATAGTAATTTCTGAGATATATTATCAGAAATTTATCAGTTATAAAATTAAAATCCATCTACAATAAATCTAGTCAAAATATAACAATTCTTTTGACATGTTTTTACAATTTCTTACTTGGTTACAAGCTATTATCCATAGTTTAAAAACTCGATATCGGCAATATCTCGGCTGGCCCAAAGTTTTTGAAAAACTCGGAATCGGCAATAACTCAGCGAAAAATTTGGCAATAAATCAGCACTTCTATCAAACATTTGAAAATATACAATTTCTTAAAATATTCTTAAAACATATGCAAGCTTGGTTTTTTAAAATTTCATTGTATGATTTATTCTCAAACAGGGATCTATTAAGATATTTTACAAGTATCTCTTAACAAAACACTAAAACATTTAATACTAAATATTATAAATTTATAATAATACAAAATAGTAAACAATAAAATATAAAAACAAAATTAGTATATTTTTAAAATTGTAAACATGTAGTATTTTAATAATTTTTATCAAAATAAAATAGTTAAATAATTTTATATTTAAATTTTCACAAAATAAATTAAGTTCTAAGCATAACATTTAAGTTTGAATTTTAAAATCAAATATATTATAATTAAAAAAGAAAACACATTTTGGGAAATTCAACTGTGAATGCAGCCGTGTAGAGTCCGAATGGAAGTGAAACTGTGAATGAAGACGTGGTAAGTTGCTTGCATGAAATGTCCAGATGGAAAGCACGAAAACTCCAAGTCAAAGGCACAAAGACTCTAGGTCGACCATGAGGATTCTAGACCGAATGCAGGGTCAGATCAAATGCGGAGTCTAGATTGGATGCGGAGCTGACAAAGACTTTTCAACGGTTTTTTCCAGCGATTTTTTGGATTTATTGCGAAATGTTCAGATTAAAGCACTGCGATTTTTTAATTTATTTTGGTGCCGATAAATGCTGCATTAAATTCGGCAAGGAAATCTACTTGCGAAATATCGCGGGATCTACGATATTTTGCCGTTTTTTAAAACTATGCTATTATCACCTCTTTGCTAATTATATGTAACGTATGTTCCACCAAGTTTTTGGGATGGTGAATGCAGGGGAATTTGGGGATGGGTTTCGATTCTTCAAATGATATGTTAAAATATTAAAGGGAAACATGAACTATTTCAACTATTTCCTATGATAACATCACTAAATGATTCATCATATAAATTAGAATCTTAATACACCACATTAGTATTGAAGTGAGAGTTCACACAAGTTGAACAAATTATTGTGTTAAAGCTCAAATTTTGACTACTTTCATAATTCATTGCAAATGTCCATATTGTATCAAATGAAAAAACTTCAACAAAATGTCCAAAGCTGTAGGGACCTCCATATTACGGAACTATTAAATTACACAAATACACTTAATCTCACACATCTTTAAGCATACATTAAATAATTTTTCTCATATAAATTAAGCATGTATTAAAGAAATTTGCTCAAATATATGAGTAGAGCCATGAGTATAGATTTTGACATAATGGCTACATACACAAAGCCAGAGCTTAAGCAAAACATAAAGAAATTATATCCTTTACAAGGGATCATAAAGCTAAATACAATGAGTACAGAGCTGATGATAATCCTAGGTTGAACTCCGACATCTATCTCCCTCAAGTACACCACGGGTGAGAATAATGTCAGAGTGCTTTTCCACTCAAACTCGAAGCACTATGCTTTTCCAGAATTTTTTTAACATGAAGATTATATCCGACCTTGCATATTTCTTAGCAATGGGAGCAAATAGGAGTGAACCTAAAATTGTGGTGTTAAATACTATGTTAATTGGTATACTGTTCTCCTAAATTTGCTCCTTGTGCTCTGGGTGTGATTGGTGTAGGTAAGTTTCGCTCTTCAAGAAGGTTTTAGTAAATTCCTTACTCTTATGCTCTATGAGATTTTACCTCTCCTTCCTAATTTTAGTCTTTAAAATTAACGAGTTTTGAAGATCATGCCATGACATAAAATGTTTTTTTTTTCTAAAGAACAAGGTTTGCATTTAGAGAAAGGTTTTATTTGTCTCAAATCTGGTTAGATACAAAGTCGTCCAGTTAAAGATGAAAGGTAGGAATAGGGTTATGATAAAAGGCTGCAAGTTTAAACTACAAAATGACAAAAACATAGAAACTAGATGTTGGAATTGAAAAAGGCTCTTTGAATAAGGTTTTTAAATCGTGGGAGGGCACTGAAATTGGTTCTTTGGCTGTTTACCTTCACTGACAATACTCCATACTCTAAACCCCTAGATGATGCCGAAACTCTCACATTTCCTTTTGCATTTCTTGTTCACTACACTTACTCCTGCTGGTCATTTTTTGTGAAACAATAATGCAAATGCAAAATAAAAATATAAAACAAAATCAGATAGTAGTTCCTTGAAACTTTGAAAAAAAACTAGGAATAAAACAAATGGAATAATCAATTACCTCTTCCATGCCTCTGGTTTTTTATTCTCACTTGTTCACTAGTGCAAATTTTTTAAACTGCAACTTCAAAACTTGCTCAAAATTATTTTTTCACTCCAACTTGGCTGAACTTTTGTGACACGTAAAAATGAGTTAGAATGAGAGATAGTCTTCTTTTTGTCCATTTAGGGCTAATTGCTGTATGGTGGCCCACAAAAATAACATTAAAAAAATTATTTTATAATTTTGACTTCTAGAAAAATAGCTGATTTGTCACAGGGATGGTTGGAGGAATCTTTTTGGAATGGCTAGGGGATTATTCTAAAAATCAAGGATGGCTTGAGGACGTTTTTGAGGCCTCCACGGATTCTCTATATGGAAACAGGGACATGTCCCCAAGGAACATAGTGTGCTAATATTTTTTTAAAAAGGCAGCAAATAATCCATCTAGGCATTGGCCTTATTAGGGTGCTTTTGAGATAGTGCCAATTTAATTTCGTCATTTCGTGAAAGAGCCTATTAGCATTTGATTGTTTTCAATGTTAATCATGGGAATGCTTGTGACAAATTGGATGAAATTCATTTGTTCTTGACATCTTGATGCCTCTCCATTCTTTGGAAGATCATCAAAAAGGAAATGGCTTTAACCTTGGTGAGCTTAGGCTTTGTGAGGTTCTCCCTACGTTGTGATTTTATGGAGATATTGTTTCAATTCCTTACTACCTTGGTTAAATTAATAAATAATGGAAGAATTTTTTATTTTTTTTGCCATTATTAAGCTAGATTTATTTTGAATTTTTTTCTGTAGTGGATTTCTTATTTGGTTCGGATGTCAATGGGATTATTGAGGACTTTCTTTCCTTCGTGTATTGTTCTTGGTTATCCCATCAGTTACAACAATCTCATTGTGTAAATCTTGTTTGGACTTTTTTTCTCAGTAAAAAAGTATTTGAAGGTGTGCTTGTTTCATTCTTTGAGAATAATTCTCAATGTTTAGGACCATTTTAACTAAGGAGTGCATTTTAGTGCCTCGAAATTGTGTTACAATCCAGGAATGATTGATCTTACAACCACATGCTCTCAAATTTTTGAGATGACTTGGGATTTGGAGAATCTTTTCTGATTAAAATTATTAGAGGATTCTGATTAGAACCTCAACAGGATGATCTTGCATTCAATGGATAGGTACATATCAAGCCATTTAGGGTAGATCAAATACCATCCAACGCCTTATATTGTTACTAATGCCTTGTCTTATATTATTCCATGTGTATGGGCCCTTTTCCGGCAATAGGTCAATGACAGCATTCTATTGGACATTAGACAATTTCATCTGTGATTGAGATTCTCTCCTAATGCCACAGAGCTTATCATTTGTACTTGATATTGCATTGAAATGCCAACATAATATGAATCGTTCATTTCCTATCTGTTCTATGTTTGTAATGCTCATTTCCCATAGTTTCCATTGAGAGGGGGGGTTTTGGACCATAGATATTGAAAAGAAAAAACTGGAGTTGCGAGGCTGAGCTTGATACTTGACAGAATTGCCAATTGGTCCCTCAGATGATGTTTACCCTGGCAAAGTTTTAAACCATAAAATGCCCAGGCCTCTAGAGGCTCCATCTGTCTTGAGAAAAGGGCCATTCAATTTGTGCCATTGTTAGATTAACTTATTTGCTCCATCCAAATTGGGTCTGGTTTCTTGTAAGATTATGATATCAGATATTTTTACTTCCAACTGATACTTAAATGTCTTTTGTTAGGGGTGTTGAGGCTCCTAACATTCTAATAAAATACATCTGATGTTGTAATGTGGGGGGCACTTTTCTACTGCTTTGATCTCCTAATTGTGACTTCTTGAGCTGTCTCTCCCTCTTGGCTGATTGGAGCCTCTCCCTCTGCATCTGATTCAAAGGATGTGCTTCCATCTAAGTTATCAAACGTTGGATCGGATAGACTAGGATGAATCTCCTCTATTGTTTCCATTTTGATATTAGTTTTGGATGAGTGGAACTGGGGTTCCAGGAATGGGCAAGGGTATTTAGTATTCCTCTGACGGGAGGTTGCAAGATCTTCATTTTCTATCCTTTTGGGATCCAATTCTTCCAAAAGGTCTTCATTCACAAAGGGTGCTTGTTTCACTTAAGTCTCAATTATCCTAGGTCCCCTGGATTTTTGATTTGCAATGCCTACAGTAATTTGCATTTACCTTGATCTTGGCGTGATTGTTTCCATGTTTATGATTCTGATTACAGCGTAATGATTTTTGGTAGAGATTTGAACATGTCTACTTGAGTTTGGATCTCTTATGATTTGTCCCATAAGAGCTCTGGGATTTCTTTGGTGCATTACCTATCCGCTCCAGGATTATGTGATCCCAGTATTATTTAGGAATATTGTAAAGCCTTACACATGCAGGAATTTCATGAATTTGAAAATTAATTGGGTTGAAGTTTGGGGACCATTTCTTAAAGAGAAGGCCTATTCCATCAAGCATTCATGGGCCACCTTGTAGGGTTTTGTACCTCTCAACTTCACTAGGGCATTCCACTTGAAATAAACCTCTTAGCACAAACTTTACTACAAAGGAAAACCTCCAATTATTGTTTATCCAATTTTCTATTTTTTTTCCTCAGGCCAGGTGTTGCTAAATTTCCCATTTAGGGCCACCTTTCTGAGAAAGGCTTTGTGCTTGTTCAACACAGCTTGCTAGTTAGGATTCTGATTTCTTTATAGTCATTCGAATTGGAAAATCTACTTAGAATCAACACAACTAGCTGGGCCTTCGATGTTTCCTACAGTGTGAATTCTTCTGGATGGCAATATGACATTTGCTGCCATTTTTTCGAATCAGAAAATCTAGCCATTTGGAGCTTGTGGAATTATATATCTTTTTCCAACCTATGCTGCTTCCTCCTCTGCATTGGCAGGGAAAATGAGTGTCATGGTAATGTGGGTCTCAACTCTCTTGGGGTCTCAATTCTCTTGGTTCATCTCCTAGTGTTTGGGAGATATTCCTTTTATTTTGTATTTTCCTCTTCTTGGACCTCTGCCTGATGCTTCCATCCTGCATTCCAATACAAATCTTGAATGCCTTCCCTGTTTTGCTGAGGATGACTTTCTAAATTTGGTGCTTTCTATCCACTGCCCCAGTGGGTTTGCTTTTGATTGCTTGCCATTATTTCTGGAGTGATATCTGAAAGGAAGCAAGCAAAGGAGAAACGACTAGCTACATTGATCTGAGAAGGGGATATACTGCAATTTTTTTTAAAACCTCTAACAATTACAGTATGAAGTTGCACATTCAGATAATATAAACTACAGGCAAATCAGCAATACAGCAAATCCAGATTCACATGGGAAAACCCTTTCGAAAGAAAAACCCCAAACTCCAAAAGCACAACTTAATTAAGTATTTATAAACAGTGGTTACAGTATAATCTCAGAGCAAAGCTCTTACAGGAGTTACAATGACATGAATTTTGGAATGATTTCAGCAGCATAATGCCGAAACAGTAACTATAAACGACTTGATAATATACACAATGTTGTACAAGTATGCAATATTCCCTGCTGTTTTGATCAAAAAGTTCAAACTAGGACTAGTGGAATCTCGTCAAACAGTTTGTAATCCAAGTTTTATGCTATGATGCCACTGAAACACTTATAATGACAGTGCTTAAAACAATAACATCAGATTTAATTGCATGAATGGTCTACTGTTTGGATGCTAAATAAAGAAAGTTAAACTCATTCATATAGCCTTATCAATGATTTGAAACATTTAATGATAGTCTTTCAAACCGCAAACAAGAAATGATGAAACCTGGAACCATGCGAAGGCCTAAAGGTCAGTCTGATATCTCACACCTCTCCAAATGTATGGCTTCTATCAATACCAGCCCGTCCCAAGGTGGTGACCCGACTGGTGATGTATTGTGTTCAGTTAAGCTTGAAGACCACAAGTATGGGGCTGTCTGCACTCCAGTTATAGTTAATGCAATCTGAAGATGACTGGCAGTGACGTTAAGTCCTCTCCCAACTGTAGTCAATGTTCCCCTTGTCACGCCGTCCAGCTGATAACTGCTACACCCTTGGCTCACCCACTATTCAGAACCTGCCATCCATGGGTGTTTGAACACATTCTTCTCTCACACGACACTCGTGTGATCAGACCAGTAATCCGGCTGTGACTGTTAGGTGCTGGTAGAACACTGACTGGGCAGTGACGTGAGTGGTCTTAATGAACCGTCACCCCTCTAACATGTATTTACCTCCAAGCTCCACCATTCTTCAAATAATCTTGCGATTGTTGTAGGTATCTACTGCTGCTATATTGCAATTCCGCATACAACTCCAAGTATAATAACCATCTGATCATACGCTATCATCAACTGGTATAACCAAAAATATATATACCGCCTTCCTGTATTAACATAGACCTTTGAGATAATGTAATAATCTGTAAACTCCTTACTTGCAGCTGTTGAAATCTCCAAGAGGGCTGGGGCTACGTCCAGCTTCTCAAACTTTCTTAAGGGTTTTCGACCCTAAGAAGGCACAGTCACATTCAAGCAACCGATTAGGATTTGAATAATAACATATATTCTTTCTCTCAATCCCAATGTAGCTCCACGCTTTTATAACCTCAATATGAGAGAAGATACAAACAACTAGGCAATGTGGGATTAAAAGCCAATTTTGTCTTTTAGTCACTTAAGTTACTTTGTAACTTTATAATAACATTAAAATATTTAAATACATCACTTAAGTCACTTGAACTTTAATATCTCTTGAAATACTTATTTGATTGCCATGCTGTCTGAAACAGGAATCTCTCCTCATAATTCCCCATGTGACCAAATACACTTTCTAAAAATAGAAAGGGTCAATCTCTATTACTCCTAACTTACTATACATAGTAAGTATGGCAAATGGAGTCCAAATGATATTGAACGAAGGCCAAATCCATAAATCGCTGAATGTTCAAGATGAATCAATTCTTAGAAGACCCTCTAACCATCCTCATTAGCCTACGAGGATCCAATATTAGGCTAATCCCTGAAATTTTGATGCTAGCAACAAATGGGGACATTAGAGTCCTCCCTTCCTGAGATTGCTTGCCCTCAAGCAATCCAACAATCACAGTGAACTCCAACCTCCATCTGGATCCCAAATGAAGTAGTATGTGACACCCCTGTCAACATTGAACCAATTGCATACCACTAACATCATCAGGACCAACAACATAACTTGTAGTATAACACTCAAAACTTGTGCTAATGATGTAGAATATCACCAGAGGAATTCCCCACAAGGAATATCTTCATCCTAGATCTCACCCATATAATATAAACTGGACTGGAATCTTGATCAACAATCCCTTGAAGAGACGTAGCTACAGGAGAACCATATGCACTCATGCCAACTGTATTAACCATAGGTGTAGCCACGTCCAACTTTGTGGACACAGGAACATTACTGGCTGCCGCAAGACAAAAATGAATCTTTATAGATGGTGAAAACTGAGCCCAACTCCACTCAGGTTAGTGATCAACATCAACCTCAAACAACGGATTGTCCTAAGATAATGTTGCATCCATGTCAAACGTAGGACTATTCATGAAGTGAACATCAACACTTTGTTGATCGATGGTATAACATAACTCTATCATTACATCAGTCACCTCATCAACAATAACAAGCGTACTACCATATGAGCACACATATACAACCTCTTGCATACTGCTAAACTCCTCATTGGATGACTCAACTGACACAGAAGTGGTTGCTGATATGATAGTATCCTTGCATGCTCTTACTCCCACTATTGTTGCATTGCTATCAAATACATGATCAAGGGAACTCATGCCAACAACTACATCATCTGACTTAACCTGACATAAATCATCACCTTCCACCTCAATTGTGCCCAACTCATGCAGTGTCTCATAAGAAATGTCTCGCAAATTTGAAGCCGCAATTGTATCGTCACCTTCCACCTTAGAAAAAATGATATCATTCTCTGCTCAAATCTCGGCTTTGAAATCAGTTGGGTCATCCATTTGTGATTTTGATTCATCTCATTCACTAGCACATCCAACTGTTTCACAATACCTTATATCTCAGAGTCTCCCTCCATTAGTGGAGAAGTACACCCTCTGTGGGTGTAATGAATACCAAACCTTCTATCACCATCCATAATATTGAAAGTCAAGCCCTCTGCCTGAGGGTCAAAAGAAAAGTGATGAGCACTCCTCACAGTGTAATGCTAATAAAACTCCCAATCTCTGTCAAAGGCTCATCGCCATCAAACTGGAAATCAGAAGATGACTCCAATCTCTGACTTTGAACTATTGGTCGGGTAGGATCTTGGGCAACCCTCTCATCAAGCCCAACCACAAAATCGCTATTGGGAAGCATTGTAGCCAAGGTCTCTACAATCTTCGTCACCAATCGTCGAATAGCACGAGAGCCTCGAATGAGATCACCCTTAGATATACTGTATGAAACCTCCTGCAAATCCAAGCTCTCAAGAAAATACTTCGTGATTGACTTAGCACAGTGGAAATTATATTTGGAAGCATCAATATGCTCCCTCGCAATCCATAATTGATCTCTCTGAAAATGTGACAATGCCAACTATCCAATGCTACTAGCTGTATGAAAAGAAGAAATAGGTTCACTTCTAGTAGAAGGAAGCAAACCACCATGAGAGCCCGTCTCTACTAATGCTCTCGCCCCCTCTGTACACACTATACTCATATCCTAGACGAATGCGTTTGCCACATCATCAAGTACCTCATCCTCAACCGTAGAAGCTAGTTCACCACCAACCACAATATAACTAAATAGGGTCTGTGGATGGTGTTGACTATACCCGTTCAAACTCCACGATTACCTCACCCAACTATGATTATGACTCCTGAAGAGCCAATTGAGTATACTGAAGAGAGTCCATTGTCACCTCAAGCTCTTGGGTGAGCTCAACCACCTCCTCCTCTTTCCCCAACAATGTCTCATAGCAGGTGCTACCCCACTCCAGAAGGTAATTTCTGTCATCAACTAACTAAGAATAACTATGCTTCAAGATCCTAATAGCCTCAAGAAGTGCATGAACCTTTGCTAGGGAAATATTACTATCATCGTGCTCATGTGACACAGGGGCACCTCAACTAGATGTAGCTAGCATATGTTGAATATCATCATAATGATCAAGAGATGAAGAAATGTCACTGTTGTTGGTTCCCAAAACCACAGATTGGAATCCTACGAGCCTTGGTTGCTTGATGCTGGGATATCCAACTGGTTAAGGCCAACTTGACGGGACTGATCGATACGATCCAAATCCCCTACGTTTCTGGCTCTGCAAAATCAAGGTGGGTATACCTGATCTTGGGCAACAACCTTAAATCCAAGACGCTTATAGTAGATTGATTAGAACACAAATATATTGAAAGTTATCTTAATAGCAAGAATTATAGAAAACTTTAGACTTGCAAATTATGAGTTAAGAACAAAAGTAAATGATTGTATAAATAAATGTGACAATGTTTTTAAATAAGAAATGAATATATTAATTCTTCAATGGGAAGAAATGACACAGTTGCCAGCATATGGATTATGAATTAGGAGTAAAAGACCGGTGCTTTAATTAAATGAGCAATCACAGTCAATATTATTAGTTGAAACATACAAATTCATGAAATTCAATATATTTGAGTTTTGAACTATAAATAATTTTAACAATTCAGACGCAACGGATCAATTATATAAACGCAATTTTAAAGTAGTCTAGGATGCACTTTAACTCCTACGGAGACAACCTAGACATAAATACGAAAACAATTAAATATTTCACAATATTTATGTTTATGAGTCCCTAGGTTGCCGGTTCGTGGTTCGGTTCTGGGTTCGGGTTTGAGAACTGGTTCGCTGGTTCAACGAAATTTTGGAAAGGGGTTTGGGTTCGTTTGGGTTCCTTAGTACAAAAACATGTAAAAATTAAAAAAAAAAATATATATATATACATTTTTATGAAGCATGAGTTAAAATTAGAATGTAGCATAGTACCATAAACACATTTAAAACTTTAAAACAGCATAAACAATAACGTATCAATGTATCATGGTGAGCATACCATCATATAGTAACATAGTTCAATCAACTTCAACATCAAAGATGAAAGATTCAAAACATATAAAATGGTGTCATTGTTTCACGTTCAAGTGTCATTGTTTCACGTTCAATGTTTAACAGTAACTAATAGAATGAAAATCTATTAAAATTCTGAATTTCTAGTTCTAAGTTCTTCATTCTTCATCTTCATCTTCTTCATATTCATCTTCTTCTTCTTCATCTTCTTCTTCATCTCCTCCTTCGCCTATGCTATTACTTGCACCAAGGCCAATGGGATCAGTAGCAGAATCAACAATGGTATTGACATTAAAGTCATCAAAATCATCAATTGTAAGCGTAGCAGTGGAAGCATCCAAGTCTGCAATCTTTGCATCTACATCCCACTTCTTTGTCTCCCCTTCTTTGTATTCTTGACTCTTGTGCGAAAGAAGGCGCAAGTTGTTATGCACAAATACCAGGTTCTCGGCTCTTTTTGATTGCAACCTATTGCGCTTCACCGAGTGGATGAAAGAATAGGTGCTCCAATTTCTTTTTGATGCAGAAGAACTAGCAACCTATAAAGACAACATAAGGTAGGCAATTAAAAAGGAATTAATTCAATCTTATTAAAAAATTCTTTTGAAGATAAAGTGAACTAATTAAAAAATAAAATAAAACTTACTTGTGATATAACTTTGATTGCAAGGGGCTGCAATGTTTGGAATTTTTGGCCATGGAGGTACCACCAACCATGAGCATGCTTCTTGAACCGATGACGAAGAGCATCATTACTTAGACCTGTAGTATTGACAAATGCTATGAACTCATCCATGATTAGATCTCTTATATCATCATCAGGAAATATTCTTCTAAATGCTGCCTGGTACCCCTCAGACACTTCCATATCTCTATATGGTGGCAACCTTCCTGGTAGATCACAATATTGTGAGCTATAGTATTTGGGGGTCAAGGCATAGGCAAGCAAATGTAATGGAGTGGTCATTTTGTTCCATCTTTCATTAATAATTTTTTGCACCTGTTTGAAAAAGGTCTCTTGCGGATCTTGCTCCTGCTCATTTATAACTTGCCTGATCTTCTCAATCATTGAGTCTATGCCATCATAGATCTCTCCAAGGCAAGGCCTATCCATGTCAGTGTACCTAAGCATGCTCATAATGGGCTCGGTGATCTTAAGGAGATATTCCACACGTTCCCACCATGAGTCAACGAATAGCCTATCCTTTATTTTGTTTGCCCTTTCAGTGTTCTTTTGCTTCCATACACCCCAATTGTTGCTGATTACCATACCTTGAAGTGCATCTTTCACTTGCACAAGTCGTCTTAAGATGATTATATGTGATGCAAAACGGGTCTCAGCAACCTGTGACATAAATTAGAGCAAAAAACAACTATTAGATACATATTTTAGAAAACTAAGAAAAGTATACACATTGGCAATTGCACAAGTAAAATATGAAAAATCAGAAATTGTCAAATATTAAAAATTAAATTACTAATTTGAGTTCAAGTTCATTTACCTTCAATAGCTCCAATTTTGAGTAGTTCCTGAAAAGAGATTGAGTCATGTGGTGGTTTGTGACAAACATTTGTATGTCCTCAGCCTCTTCATACATTGTTTTGATCCACTCAATTTGGTTCCCAATCTTTTTTAGCATAAGATTGAGTGAATGGACTGCACAAGGTGTCCAAAAGATATGTGGATATCGTGATTCAACCAACAAACCTGCTGCTCTACAATTCTTTGCGTTGTCCTTTATGACTTGGACAACGTTTCTTACTCCCACTTGTTCAATGGCCTCAATTAAGATATCAGCAATAAATGGCCCATCTTTTACTTTGCCCTCACAATCCACCGCTTTCAGAAACATTGCCCCTTTAGGGGACACCGCAAGGACATTGATCAAGGGACGGTTCCTAGAATCCTTCCAGCCATCTGAAACAATTGTCACCCCTGTCTCAACCCATGAGTCCCTTATGGGCTTCAATTGATTTTCAACCTGTTGGACCTCATCATCCAACAAGGTGGTGCGAACTTTCTCATACCCGAGGCCACAATACCCTTTTGGAGCTTCATTGGCACCCCTCAACATGTCCTTCCAAAACGGAGAGCGGACAACATTAAAAGACAACCCATTTGTATAGAGGCATCTTCCCACCTTAATGTCAGCAATTTCCCGGGCCTTGTTTTGAAAAGAAGTTTCTATTGGCCCCTTTCTTTTGTGTACAATGGGGATAGATTCAGTGTCAGTGTCCATTGTAGTATTGAAGAAGGGGTGGTCTTGTACAATAACATCTGAGGGGGCCTGCATTCCCTTAGCTTTTTTACTTTTATTGCTACTACTACCGAGTTCTATTGCCCTGTGTCCTTCTCTCTCTTCTGCTGCCTCATGCTCTTCAATATATTTTAACACGGTGTGATTTGGTATAGGGACACCATTATTGCGAGGGCATTTCTTGACTCCTCTTCCAGCATAACCACATAGATGGCCTACCACACGATAATAAGAACTATTTTTTTCTACATCACATCCTTGACATCTCCAATGGAATGCACCACCTCCTAGAATGGGTTTTATAATGTCTACATACTTCCATAGAGGAGAATCGGAGTTGGTTTCCATTCTTTGTTCGGTGTTGCCTATTGATGAAGAGGTAGATGACATTAATTTCGAACCTTTCCCTATGGCAAGAAATTACTAATTAGATATATGTTCATAATCTATATGCAAGAAAATGACGAATTTTGAAATAATGGAAAAGATTCAAGAACTTAGAACATATGAAGATTGAAAGAGAAATGAATTTTTTTTGGAAAAACTAGAACAAAACAATAGTAAATAGAATAAGATCTTACCTCTTGGTCCTTTTCCAGCCATTGCAAGTTTGCAAATGTGTATAAATGATGCACAAACACTTCAAGAACACCAACAAGTATTGCTTCAAACTCCTCCTTGCACAACCGGATGCTTGCTCAAAAACTTATGTGCTCTCCTTCAAGACAAAACAACCTATTTAGAAACATCAAATGACTATGAGAGAGCAAAAAACCAATTCATAACACCTTTTTAGGGTACGTGGACTCCAAAAATTATAAAAAAATGCAAATAAGTCACTTTATTTCCGCGTCCGTGGGCGGGTTCTTGGTTGGGTTCGAACCTGGTTCGATTTTCCCAGCCTGGTCCGCCCGGGTTCGAACCAGATCAAACCAGGATTCGAAAATCGAACCCTGGTCGAACCGGACCAGAATCTCGAACCGGTTCGAACCAGTTCGAGGTCCGGAGGGGGGGGAGGGGTACCCGTGTAACTTAGTGTTTATCAAATTTAAAGGGCAATAATGACCCAATCTACTTATCCAAATATTAAAATATTTATAGAAATTAATAAAAAACATTTATAAAGGACACAACTTAATAATAATTTAAAACTCCAAAATTTAAAATAAATAACTATGCTGGAAATAAAATCGCAATAAAGACACTCCTTACAGATGATTCATTTACTGCATTTCAATTCTGGAATCGCATATAAATTTGCTCCATAATTCAATCCACGGGCTTTGTTCAAAACTTCATTTCTCTGCCAATAAAAGAATATAATCTATCATAGTGCATCATAATTTGTAAAATTTTTAGAATATCAATATGATTTGTCTTTTGTTTGATTTTACATCCTATATTTATAAGAAGGTAAAAGGTGTCGGTTGCTTTTCTAAGCATCACACATTTTCATGACAACTAACCGAACATTTAATTCTGATATAAACTTGATTAATTATGTTCAAGATTTATATAGTTTTGTGCGTTATACTTTTAAATAGAGACCACGCTGGGCTCAAACATTCCTTTCTCTGCGTATACATTTCAACTCCTCCGGTGCATACGTCCAGACTTCTTTGAATTTCAACGCTTTTTCATATAATCATCTTGTTCATATTAATGGCATTTCTATGCGTCAGGACAGTCAAGTATTTGATTTGAAATTGCATAGCAATGAAGCACTCGTATCATATATAATTTTGCCTCCGCCTATTTTAATCTTTTCCGTAGTCAACAATCCACGTCAATTTCTCTTTCGATTTATTTGCAGATGGTGAGAATCACACAGGCGGGCTTCAATACTGGTGTGAGCATCCTAAATCGATGTGCCTCCATATTGTGTTCCTAGTGCAAACAACACCGAGTATTTATAAAAGATAAATCCTCTAGTCCTGTTCCTAACGTGTTGGATACTCAGACTAAGATATATCTGACTCCCGTGTCAACTGGTGCTTCATACTAGTGATGCTTCTTCTAATTGCTCATCATATAGACCTGCAACCAAAATAGAATAACATTAGAGATGTAAAATATTAGTCAAAACTCCTTAACCATTGGTGCAAATCTCCTTGCTCCAGCGGCCCTGCAGACATAGAAACCGAATAATGCCTTTATCGTTGAGAGGTATAGGAGGATAGCTGACATATCTTAGTTGGCTATGACGATGCCAATAGTTTGAAGAAACCATTATATGTATACTGTTAAGTATTCTTGATGGTTGCATATTGCCTATTTTTTATGGAATTCTGGAGAGCCCTTTGTGTTGGCCAAGCCCATTCTATACCAGCCCGAATCCAAATAGGGTCGCCAGTATTTACTTTTTGTGTTTTATGGACTAGCAGAGTAATCCTACCGGAGCAGATATTTATGTGCTGGTTTTTTTTCCCGTGTGATTGGTTTGTGCCTATGCTCCACAGAGTTTTTGGGATGGAGACATGTTTTTGGTACAAGTATGGTTCGAAGCCAAAATTTAGGGGACGGGACCTCAGGAGACAACAACCATAGACACACTAGAAGATCAATACATGGGAAATCATAAAACAAAAAATATATTGGGAGTGTTTTGTCTTTAACTGACTGACTAGAAAAAAGGGGACAGCCAGCAGTCCTCGCATCCCCGTTTCGTTTCCAGGATGGGTGCGGTTCCAGAAATCACAAGGGACGCGTCCCCTCTGAATACTAGTTTGCGCTTTGGAGATCAAATCCCTTTGTAGCTATCCTAGGTTCAACTTGACTTATTCAAGTTTGTTTTCTTGAGTTGGCCTATCATTTGTTTTGCTTCTTCAAGCAAGTTCATCAACTTTGTAATATTGTTCATAAGTTTCCAGTGTTACACGAGGACGCGTCTCCTATGGTTTTGGGGTTGTACCCATATCGGGGGACGAAATGGGGATGGATTTTTGCAGTCCTCTTTTTGGCAAATTTGGAAACATCCCCAAAATGGCCAATTTTTTTGGGCAAGAAACTTGGGCACAGCCAACAGTACTGAGGATGGTTTTGCTGCCCCCTATCCGTCCCTGAAACTGCTGGCCGTCCCCTTTTTTCCAGCCAATCTGGTAAAGGCAAAATACTCCCTAAAAATCATTTTAAAAAAAAAATTTGCTCTCCGTGTAGGCCCCTAGCCGTCTTAAAGACATAATAATAAAATGGATACCATATTTGGTCAATTAAAACACCAACTCTTCTACTCATTTTTAGATTTGACATACTTGCTAAGAGGAAGAAAAAAAACATAAGAGCAGTGAGGAAAGATTGTGTTTAGTATTTACCAACTATTTTAGTTGGACTTCTTTTTATTGCATTCTGATTTCAGCATGATAGTTGGAGCCTTTAGGCATTTTGATTTTTGCTATATATGTATGTGATATTGTTATAATGGAATTACTTAGTATTTGCCATTTGATAGTATTCCATGTATTGATCTTCTAAAATGTTTATGGTGAATGGCTTATCAATGTTATGATATGCATATTTGAATTTTGTCTCTATATATTAAAAAATTCCCTATGTCTTTAATTGCCGTCCCTTGAGGTCTCGTATACCTGTACCAAAAACACGTCCCCGTCCCCAAAAACATCCCCATCCCAGAAACTCCGTGGAGCATAGTAAGTTTCCCTTGCACTAATAAGATGTTTAGTATTATTCGATCTTTATGTCCAAGTGAAGATAAATGTTCATGTCTAAGATTATTTTTAAATCTTATTCTTATTATATGATCTTTATGTCCAAGACAAGGTAAATGTTCACATCTTAAGATTGTTTTTAAATCTTATTCTTAGTACCCATTGCCTTATATCAGCATGTAGAAGGATAAAATCACTCAGATTGATGGGTCACCTCTGAGGCCCTCTCCAAATTTTTCTGGTTCTTTTAAAAACTAAATCAAATATCATTACCTAGCACAAGCGTCTTCTCTCAATATGTCTAGGTCACCTACACAATACACGCTCTTTCATATCTATAGGTTTTCTCTGCAGAACATTCTTTTCCATAAGTCTGTAATCTTATTATCCAATCTTTATGTCCAAGTCAATGTAAATGTTGACATCTAAGATCATTTCAAAATCTTATTCTTATTAGACATTGCCTTATATCAGCATGTAGAAGGATAAAGTCACTGAGATTGATGGATCACCTCTGAGGCCCTCTCCTCTGAATTTTTCTGGTTCTTTTTAAAACTAAAAAAAATATCATGACCTAGCACAAGCGTTTTCTCTCAGTATGTCTACCTCTCGTCCTCAAAACTTGTCTTTCATATGTACAGATTTTCTCTCAGAACATTCTTTTCCATATGTCTGTCTTCTTCACAGACAATGCTCTTTATGTTTTATTGGCAGGACATTACTTTTGGCTCATACATTGTCACACTTTTTGATGTTATAGGGTTTCTTACATGTATTCAATTTCATTGTTGATGGGAATTGATCAGTTGGATGGACATTGGTGTCCACAGCTGGAAATTTGAATGTTTGTTTGTTATTGGCATCTTTGAGAATTTGTATTTGGGGTATTGTTTTCTAAGTGGCTATGCTTGGACTACTAAATGATATGTCCATGTCCAACATCTATCAGTCATTTCTTTAATATGCTCTCTACTGAGATCAACTGGTGGTAGAAATATTTCTAAATCATGAGTAAGCTATCTTAACTATTTTGCTAAGATGCTCCTTTCCATTGGTTATTTTCTTAATGAATGTTTCTGATGGCATTTCAGCTTGAATAAATATGATGTTTTTTAAATTAAGGAATCTCAATATGAGTTTTAATCTTTTCTGCTCTTATGGTCATTATTTGAGAATTCTTAACATTTCTGATAAAACTTTACATTTCTTTGACTGAATGGGATGTTCTTATTCACTTATTAATTAGTTAATGAATATTGCTGATAAAACTTCAGTTTGAATAAATATAATGTTCTTTTAATCGAGCAACCTCAATTTGTGTATTAATCTTTTCTGCTCTAGTGGTAATTCTTGAAGCTTTTTTTTTGTTATTTTTTTGAATTTTCAAAATTGTATTTCATTTTGCTTGACTGAAAAATCAGCGCTGTATTTATATTCAATTATGTTTGTTTGAAGAATCAATCTTAGTGATTTTTTATCTGCTTTGCAGGTGTTCTATGTTTGACCCCTCATAAAAGAACATCCAGCTTGTTCTGACACTAAATTTCTTGTTGGGTTTGTGTATCACCATCTGGCAACCAAGGACTAATAAAGAAGGCTTATTGTGCAAAGGACTAGCAATAGTTCTGATCCTACAAGCACTATATATCACTATAAGCCATGGTAGAGCACTCATTAATATACAGTTTTGTGGCCAGAGGCACTGTTGTGCTTGCAGAGCACACATCATTTTCTGGGAATTTCAGTACCATTGCCATCCAGTGCCTGCAGAAGCTGCCGTCAAACAGCAACAAGTTCACTTACACATGTGATGGACACACATTCAATTACCTTGTCGACGATGGCTTTGGTATGTTTCTTCCCAACATATTCAAATTTAAAATTACAAGCAATCGTACCTTAGTAAGGTGCAATAGGTATGCTGAAGAGATATTGAAGTTCTATTAGGGAAATAAGGCAATGTGTTTTTATAACACAATATTGTAATCCAAATTGTAAACACAACCCTAATCCTAATCATGACATTAACCTACACCATTATCCAAACTCTAACCATAATAAAATTGCCCAACTTTAACCATGAATGTAACCTCAATATTAGCTGAATAGTAACCCTAATCAAAAGTGTAACCCCAAGTATGATAATAGTCATGATGTAGCTCTTTATCTTAACTATAATTTTAACTCTAAACCTTATTGACCTATTCCTAATCATGACATAGACCTACACCATTATCCCAACTCTAACCATAATAAAAATGCCTAACTTTATCCTTAAATGTAACCACCATATTAGCCTAATACTAACCCTATTCAAAAGTGTAGCCCTAAGTATGATACTAATCATGATGTACCTCCTTATCTTAACTATAATTGTAACTCTAAATGTTATTAAAAATCCAAAGATCAACCCTAGTTGTAATCTTACCCTAACCAAAATATTAAACCTTAATCGTAAACAAGATTATAATCCAATCTAATTTTAACTCTAATCATGGCATTAGGACTAGTATAAAATGTTGAATATTATACTATATGAAGTTTGAAAATTAAAATAAATAATAAGAAACATGAAATACTTCAAAAAATTATTCATATATTATTTAAAATTACTTATATATATATATATATCATTTAAATTTGAATATAAATCTTATTGTATTTTAAATATTTTTATAATTTATATTTTGAATTAAAAAAATTGTAATTGATTAGTTCTTCCATTATTTATGATGTTGGTTTGTACTTTTTTTTTCTCTTGTTTTAAAAATAAAAGATAATTAAAAAATTGGATCATTATCTTTTATATTTCATAAGCTTTCTATCATAGTGATTATATAAATAAATAAAAATAGTATGTTTTTTATTCCTTTTATTCTTGTCCCTTCATCTCCCTCCCACTCTTGGATGTTGGAGTGGACCAACTCAATGACTCATACATGATCTTAAGCGTAATTGTATGACCATTATTTCTCAGATGCTTGCTCATATCCCAATTGTACGGCAAGTATTGCACTTGCCTCCCTTGCACTGCTGCCCATGCATTCATGTGTCCCAACCATTCATCCACCATTAGATAAAAAATCTTTTATATATAACTTGATCTATTCTAACTGTAATATCCCGAATGAATATTCTACTCATATTTCTCACAAACAGATTTCAACACCAATAGATAATCATGCAAACCAAACCAGTAATATAAACCAGCAAATAAATTGATAACTGCTCATTAAAATACCTCCAATTTGCATTATACATCAGCAATGCAATAACTAGATATCAAAACCCAATCATAAACACAGCAATAATAGTCAGAGTGGAAACATATTAGAAGAACCTTTAAAACCCAGCATGAACTCTGTCTGGAATCCACTGCAGTGATGAACCGGGGCTACGTCCAATCCACCAACAATGGCCTGAAGGTTTGCATCCTCCGGTCTGAAATGGAAGATGTAAACTCTCCCAATGTTTCTCCAAGAGAAACTCGAGTTCTCCAAAATAAAGCAATAATCCAAGCATAAAGAAATGAGCTTCTCCTCTGCCTTTTAAAGACCCAACCCATGACTCTTCAGCTTCTGCATTCTTGTCCCTATTCCTCATGCCAACTCATCTCTTATTCACTCTCCTTTAATTAAAATTTTGACTTAATAATTCTGTATTAAGTCCGCAAAGGTCATATATTGGATTGGCCTATCAGTTTTTAATGTCCCAAAAAAAGGGGACATTACACTAACATAACTTGATCTATTCTAACTTAGTGATGTGGCTTTTAAAAATAAATCTAAGCAAATTATTTCTTCTATATAACTTGAACTATTCTAAGTTAAATGATCTTGAAGGATCTTGTTTTTTTCATGTTTTCTTTTATATATAACTTGATCTATTCTGACTCAATGATCTAACTTAATGATGTGGCTTTTAAAGATAAATCTAAACAAATTATTTCTTATATATAACTTGAACTATTCAAACTTAAATGATCTTGAATAATCTTGTTTTATTCATGTTTATGTCTTTGGTTTTTAAACACTTGTTATATATAACTTGAACTATTCTGACTTAATGTTTTGTTCATGTTTGAATCCTTGGTTTTTTAACCCTGTTATTGAATGCCATCATTTCTTTCCACATAAATGATTTTTCATAGGTGGTTCAATTCTCAAATAAAGAATTTCTTTAAAAAAAAAGAAATTCTAATACACTATAAAAATTAATATACTTAAGACAAAAGATAATAATAAAACCACTAAGCCAAAGCAAAAATTTAATATAATTCAACAATTTCATTCAATTAATGCGTGCAAGCCAAAAGATCATAATCCCACCAAGCTAAAGTAAAAACTTAAAATAACTCAACGATCCCATTCATTCATTACTAACATTTTAAATTAGTTTAGATCATTTTCAAATTATTTCAAATTAATTTTCAAACAATTGTAATACCCCAAATTTTCAGACAAGCCATTGTTTCAATCATAACATAGATAATGAAGATTACTCGTGAATTGCATATTGTAACACCTTTTTTTGTACATCACACATTAAAGAGGATAAACTATTCTTGATATTCAAAGTATTGCTAACTTGCTTCTGTCTTCCATGACTACACTGAGTTTTCCCATTGTCTAAAGTAATTTCGAGATTCTTCTCTCATTGCTGTTCACAACCTATTTCCCGGAATTCACCAAAGGAAAATTTGTTTTTCTAGGTGTTTATTTATTAAATCTCCAAACGAGGTCTCTAGTTCTTCAGTAGTATATATAAATTATTTGCTCATTGCAATCAATGTTGTTACAGAGTACTACATGCTTCTACAACATTCCTATCATTGAGTCAGTGCTTCCTTATTTTGTGTTTTCTTTTGAATTTCTTAGCCCGGCCATTAATGGTGCAGTGACCATTGATCAATAATATGAAGTTTTTTTCTTCAGAATAGGTATGCCTTCGGCGTAATTAATACCTAAAAGTGGTTCTGTTTTTGTACCAGTACTGATGTAGTGTGATACTGTAAACTGTGTTATGGTTTATCATTCATGCCAATAGTGAGTGATAATGGCTGCTAACTGCGAAATGTGCTATCATTTTATTATTAATATGAATGCTAATATGAATGCTGATAGACCTACTTCCATTTATAGTGTCAGAAATATAAACTAGTTGCATTTGTACCTAAAAATGTTGACTGTTAAATCATGTTGAGGGTAATAGTATTTTCATCTAGTGTTATTTCTATTTGATACAATGGGAAGTGGAAACATGATGATTATTCTAATTCTTGCATGTTGAGTTTTACATGTGATGTGCACTGGTTTGTACACTCTTTTTCTAGATGTTTGTATGTTGATTGCAAGAATTATTGCTGATGAAATTCTGTGGGATTTTGCAGTTTTCCTTGTTGTTGCAGATGAAGTGATAGGAAGGCAGATGCCCTTTTTATTCTTGGAGAGAGTAAAGGAAGACTTCAAACAACGTTATCGAGGGGAAATGGCTAAGACGGGTGTGGCTCATAGCCTTGATAAAGACTACGGGTATGACGACAAATTTAGTATTGCCTACAACCTTGACAGGGAGTTCGGGTATGCCTGATTGTTTTGCTGTGTGATTAAATATTCTTATCCATTCTCTTCTTTTTGTGACTTCTTTTGAATTTCCTGTTGCAAATACAGGCCAAAACTGAGAGATCACATGCAATATTGCATGGAACACCCAGAGGAAGTTAATAAGCTTTTTAAAGTAAAGGCTCAGGTTTCAGAGGTGAAAGGAATCATGATGGACAATATTGAAAAGGTATGTACACAAGCTGAAATAAATATTTTTCTTAAGCTTTTCCAGCTTCTGTCATTTTTATAGCCGTATGGCTTCCATGAGTACGCAGCATGACTATGGTTGTCCCTAAATACATTCACTGGGTGCCAAAGCAGTAAATTAAATTCTATTATTAGAGGACAGTGAATGTGGTTTGGATCTCAATCTAGCAAAATATGATTTGAAAATGTCTAATTTCTATTAATTTCCATTATTTTTGGTTTGGCACAACCAATTTGTAGATGAATTATATGCTGATTGTTGACAGAAAATTCTGTTGAGAGAGCTTGATGCAATATTCTGGAAACTTATACATTGTTATGGGTTCAATTTCACAGATTTTATTTTAGTTTTGAAGAAGCTGAAGTGTTAACTTTCTGATATTACTAGCTAGCCAGTTAATGGAAACTGTATTCTGAAAGGAACAAGATGCTTTTTATGCATCATTCTATCTGTCTAATTCTCTCAAAATCCCCTTCAATTATTTAGTTGACTAAAACTAAATAGTTAACAAATTAATCCTCCTACACATTCCCACTTTTCCCCAATGTACTCTCATTAAATTATATCTATGTATTTCTTCAATCTCAATGGAGTTGCCATTTTCTCATATTTAGGCCTGTTCCAAACTCTCTACCATAATTTTGATCTTTTCTTAGCTTGAATAAGGTGGAGATATTAGAGATGGAGCTGGGGTGCTCTATGGTGGTTGTATATAACAGGAACACCATACTAGTGGATTTTACATTTTTTCTATTCTTTGCAAAAAAATTAACTGAAGTTAGAAATTGATTCTTAGGATTCCACTCAATGTAATTTGATTTTCCTGCATTTTTGTGGTTTTTTTGCTTTTTCTTTTATCCGTTTATTGATATTGGAAAGAGTTGGTCTTGACGAGAACAAGACCTGTTGAGCATTTTATTCCTGCTAACCATAAGTGCAATTGAACTCCCACCTTCTGTACATTTGTTTTAAACTTCAGAAGTAAAATTTAAATTATCTTTGCCACCAGCACTCTTGCAGTTTCATTGTGAACTTGGTTAAACTTTTTAAAAAAAAATATTACAAGCTTCTGTTATCTTCTTCATAAAGCACCCATGCTAGAACACTCGTTAAAAGGAAAAAGAAATCGAATAAATGAATAAGAATGAAGATATTAGAAAATGCACCAGTTGGGTGAAGAGGTGTGACCCCTTCCACATGAAGATATAAAAGAACAAACGTATTGATTTGACAATCATCCATAAAGGGTGAATGAAATGAGGAGGATATCAGAAAATATGGAATAGACATTTGATTTGAAATCAGGAAATAGAAAATAAAAGCAGAAACCTGATTTATGGTTGGTTAGCCTCAAATTAGCAAGTTTTTGTATGATATGAATTTAGGAATGAAATAATTATCCCAAGGTGAAATTGTACAGCTATAGCTGTAACCGATTGCATATTGAATATTTTTCTTCAATCCAAGTAAAATTACTTATTATTTTTATTTGATAAATATACTATAAAGTGTACTACATTCATATAGTTAATGTATTTTGAATTTGATACAAGTGTTTGCGAAACAGGGAGGCTGATCAACCTCTTGAGAGTACAAGAGATTAAGCCCCTTCTATCTTTCATCAAGCATGCCACCCCAAGATGGAGCACTCATGGGCTGGAAGGCACATGTGTGCTCCCAGACTTGGTGGAGAAGGTGGTCTCATACTCTTATAAAGCATGCCACTCCAAGGCGGAGTGCTTGTGGGCTGGGAGGCTGATTAGTGTTCCTAGGCTTAGTCAAGGAGGATAAATTTCCTCCAAGGTGGACTGAGGATTGGAGTGGACCATTTTTCACCTGTGCTTTTGCAATACAAGGATAACTCTCCTTGAGATTGCAGTTTGGGAGTTCCTATCTAATTCCCTATATGATTACTATAGGAATATATTTCGAATAATATTATAATTATTAATACTATCGAATCATTGATTATACATGCATATATATGTTACTGGATCTCTAACCCTTGCAATAATAGTTGGTCTTATGGATTACATTTCAAGTGTTCACTAACACGATGGCAGGACCTAAAACAAGATTACATGGGAAAAGAACCTTTTAATTGATAGGTTTGTATTCGGAATGAACTATAAGTCTATCTCTTATTTTAATTGAACTTGTGACTATAGGGCAAAATGTAGTGATATCGCCAAAGGGGACATTACAAATTCTGTCTGCATCTCTCATCATCAACATTATAAAAGCCTAAAGAATAGACCTCAATTGCACAAAGGACAAACAATGGTCTTTACATCAATAAATGTACCACATTGCAATCAGTGCAAGGGAATCACCAAGGCATAAGAGACTCGACCACACTCCAACCTCTAGACCATGTTAACTCCTCGAGCCTATGTACTGTCCCCCTTCCTAATTTGCCCTAGAAGTTGCCCTAAATCACATTTGCAACTGATTAGGTTTAAGGTTAACCAAATAAATGGTGTCTTTAATTATGTGTATCATAACTTGAATCCTGCATTCACCACATGAACACAAAGCCTATATATATATTCAATAATGCAAACATTATTCATAAATAAATCAAGGATTAGAGAAAAGAGAATATATCTTCATTACTATTACCATTTATATTATATGTGATTTGTAGGAGCACTAAATGCATGTAGGATGACTTTAACTGTTTGGATAAAAAGTTGTTTAAATGTCTGCTGAAATTGAGCTCTAGTTGTCATCATGATCTTTTATTTCATTCCTGTATTACGTTGCCACTGTTTTCAATTTGCTGTTATTTAGAACTTCTGAGACTTCAATTGTGGCGGAACTTCTGAATTTGATATATCTTAGAAATGAGCAATCAGTATAAGAAGTTTGTTATACCTGGTGATTCTAGATTCTAATACAACCATCATTAATGAAATTTTGACATCTTTTTAATGCCCGTGGTTGACTTCTCTGCTTGAACATTTTAGGTTCTGGACCGAGGTGAAAAGATTGAACTTCTTGTTGACAAAACAGAAGGGTTACAGTTTCAGGTACATTGATAACTAAACACCCTGTACTGAAGAGCGATGTTTTTAATCATATGAAAGGTTCATTTATTATAATATAATAGTTTCTTTTCCATTTCCTTCCACTCTATTTTGAGCCACTTTTTAGATTGTGATGGCTTTCTACTCATTTTTCTATGAACATCTCTTTGTTGCATATCTGTGCTTTCATTATTTAGGCTGATTTTTTTAATGCATAATATTTTATCAATGCCTCTGTTGTTAATGTCACTTTTGTTGCATTAGGCTGATACCTTTCAACGGCAAGGCAGACAGCTCCGACGAAAGATGTGGCTTCAAAATCTTAAGTTTAAGTTGATTATTGTGGGTATAGTCTTTGTCATTTTGATGATAATATGGCTTTCAGTTTGCAAAGGATTCAAATGCAGTTGATACTTGATACCATACCTGTTGTTTGTGTGCACATAGATAGCTATTCAAGGTGTGTTTGAATAGTAGTTGTATATAAACATTCCAAGGAAAAGAACGTGATATGTTTTTTTTTAATAAAATTTATAGGAAACAGTGAATTGTTAGGGTGCTGTTAAATAACTCTTATAGTAGACATAAGACCCTGGTTTGTTGTTCCTGAACATTTCTGATCAAATTATTTCATTATTATATATAAGAGGTTTTCTATGTTTATGAGGCAAAAACAATTTGTCTCATTCTCGGTACATGATCACTTATTTGTGCAATTTTGAAAATGGTATGGAGATATTTAAATGATGGCATCATCATCTGTTTGGGCTGTATCCTGTGGTTGAGATAGAGTGCCATGATGAGGAAAACTCGGGTTCAAATCCTGGCAGGCAGCAAGCTCTAAATAAGTTAGAGGTGTTTGAAGGAGGAGCTTGACTTTATGTATAAATTTGAATAAAAAATATTAATTGACACTACCTTTTTGGTTTTTGAGATATTTTGTGGCCAGGCTTCTGTTTTCCATTTCTGAATTTGGATGATTTGATTCTTTATTGTGGCAGAAGTAGTCTCTGAGGTGTCAAACACTTTAAGCTTTGGATAATATTGGGGACTTCTGAATAAGAGACTTCCAACGGCAGAAACTTTCAGAAGCTCTTTGAAATCAGTTGAACGATTTCCAAGGGTGTCAACCCCCTGGGTGCAGGTAAAATCTTTGCAAACTGGAAACAAAAAAGTAACACTTCTGAAAGTCTGCTAGGAATTGTTTCTGAAATCTAGAAACAACATTTTAAGATATAATATAGGCTCCATATTAAGGGGTCCCTTCCTGGCATATGAATGATTACATACTACAAAACGAAATGCTGCATAAAGTGTTAAAACAGAAACTACCATATTGGATCAATCCACTATATGAGCAAAGCAATCCACAGGCAACAGCACTACAAACACAAAACAGATCAACACGACTGTAAAGACAGCAATAACAACCCAATATATGGGCATACTTGTACCAAAGATACCACATTCATAGACTGCTTTTCCATTCAATACCAATAGACAGACACATAAGCTCAGTCAATGTCCACCTAGTCTGGGCATGTCACATGCTCCCAATTGATGAAGACCAGCACCAAGAGGTGGCAATTTCCATCTTAAAGCATTTGTTTCAAATTTTCTTTTATTGATCCTCTCCACCATATGCTACATTTTCACAAATACACTCAGGACCCAAACTATCTTATGTAATCTTGATGGCATCAGGAAACAAGCAATTAAACACTTAAGTGGGTCCTTGGCAAATCTCACCCCTCCCATCCACCTACAAGCAACTCATACACCTAAAGCATTAGACAGCTTCAGAGGAAGGAAACATAAACATCAGGAGGCCACATAAAAGAAGCACCATTGCTATCTATTTAACACACATCTTGCTGACAGATTGTATCAATCATTGCACATAGCGAATTGGGGGGATAAAATCAATAATGTGTTCCTATGCTTAAGCAGCCCTTTTGCCACATTGATGATATTAAACTTCCATAATATCTTGACACCACATAATTGTTGGTTTTCATACCAAGATGATATGACCCTGCCACTATCATATCTCCAACTGAATTTGAAATAATATATACTGCTCATCTCTCATTGTTTGACTTAAGATGCGCCATCGAAATTCAATTTTACACCTTTTAATGCTTCTATTATGGTTACAAATATAACTCGAACATTAGAAATTCGAAGACATCTGAACTATTATCTGCCATCATGCCTGCTAAGAGTACCGATTTCATTTACTACTAGTCTTTTTTCTTAACATGTCTCCAACTGAATTGCAAAAACATATCTTGCTTCTGCATCTTTCAGGTTGCTTTTTGATCCCCCATCAAAATTAATTTTTATTCCTTATTGTAGTTGTTCCAATTCAGTACTTGGTCTTCTGTTTATTATCTATTAACCCATGAACACGAGAAATCTAGAGATGAAACTATTAGCTTTCTTTATGCCTACTAAGAGTGTGCCCGATTTTTTTCAATTCTTGATCTTCTTACCAAGATGATTTTGTCCTGTCATTAGCTTATCTCCCAACTGAATTGCAGATGATATAGCCTGCTTGTAGTGGATCTTGTTGATGTGAGTTTTGTTCCACTACAACATGGAGAACCAAACACACAATGTTTTGAGGTGAAACACCAGATACTCAGTCTCTCTTGATATAAGGTCATCTCTTATGCTAAGCTTGCAAAGTAAGATCATGAAATGACTTCAAGGTCCCATTAATTGTGGATACTCACTCAATGAAATAATGTGATTTGCTGTTAATCACTTAGGGGACTTTGGCTATTCATTCAATTGACGTCAACTACTTGCACTTCTAAAGATTTGGCTTCACAATGTGCAATGGAAATATAGATTTGATTTTCCAATTTCCACTCAACTTAAACTAACTTCAACTACGTGTACTCCTAATTTCCTAACTATGACTATCAAGAAAAACGGATGACTGGGACTCTATTAGATATAGCTTAACCAACGGCTCCACCCATCTAATGCAAGCGTGTAAGAAATGCTCAAATGGTTTTCAAATCAATCTCTTTTCTTCAATCTCATCGAATGGATGCAAACTAAATTGAATATCAATTGAAGTTGAGTGCTTTCAAATCAATATCTCCCTTGAGTACTACTCTTCGCTATTGAGGAAACATGCTGCCTCCTCTTCAATACCACATTTTTGTTATCTTCCATGGACTGGCCCTATCTTTTCCTTGTCTTTGAATATACTTCATTTTTCACAATATAGAACATGAGATCTAATGCGGAATAAGATAATATGCAAGGATGATTTACTTGGACGGAAGAATAGTATGTGAGAGGATAAAATCCTCAAGGGAGGGTGTAATCTGCCCTCCTTTGAGGACTATTCCTTTGATGTTAAAAGTACTTTGTCATCCCTTATCATTTTTTTTGCACCCCTCCCCCCCCACCCCCCTCCCCAACCACCAATCCTTTCAAGCATTCGTCGCCTTCTCACCATGCAATTTGGGACCCCAAGACAAGTTTCGAGGCTCATCTTCTAAGAGCAGAATTAGTTATTCCCTAAGGATTTCAATCTCTGCCTCCTCATATCGCTGACTTGCATTACCTTGCCACTGAATTTGACTGAGGAAATTGTTTCATTCCTCTTGTTTATCTCTTTGAAAGGCGAGGCAAGTTTTTTTTATCACTGTGATGGTTTTGGTGGAATTCTATATGGGAAGAGAATTTAATCCTCAGGAGAATGCGGAATCTGCCCTCTCTTGGGGACCACTCAATTTTTGCACATTAACTTTGACCTTCATTCATGCCCTCTTACTTGAATTGATTTTCGTTTTAAGTTGACTCCAGCCATTGATTTATTGCCTGTCTCTTCTTCATTTTTGTTCCTTCTCTATGTTCAAGGTGGCCAAAGGCGAAACAACTTCGCGACTCAAATGCAGACATTAAGTGTGCTTGAGGATTTGATTTATTGCTGGGTGGAAATCTTGACATGAAGAGGATAGAAAGGATACTCTGGAGGTGGTTGAATCTGCTAGCATTAGAGGAATTTTCCTCATGTTCCCTTGTATTCCGCCACTTCACATGGTCCCTTAAAACTTTCTCAAGGATCACCACTCAAGCCTCCATGTTCTAGATGCAGACCAAATGCTCAGTTGGATGTCACCATGCCTCTAAACAAAGGTGGAATTAATGATTGTCTCAAAGATCCAGATGATAAGCGGAAATCTCATTTGACCAAGACAGTCACCCCATCAATGCTTTGAACCCTTTGTGCCATCATAAAGAAAGGTGAAATGCATAATCTTAGAGGGCGGAAGTCTGGGCACCTAAAGAATTTATCTTTCTCCACTCAGTTTTCCGCCAGCATGAATGAATATTGGATCAAGCTGGGCAAGTCAATTTCTTATATTACCAAGTCATTCACATGTTGGAAGGGAGAATAAATCTATTTTTAAATCCTTAAGCACAGGGTGTGAATCAAGGATGCCTCGGGATAATCAAGAAAAACTCCCTCTATTTATCAGATTTTCATCACCTCGCTTCTCCTTTGTGACTTCACTTTCAGATCTGATACACTTTCCCCTTAAAATCAGACCTTTGAACCATGCTATGATCAACTCCAAGGACCTTTTCAGGTGCTCATACATTTGAGTTTAAGAGGAAAGCCATTACTCCAAGCTAAAGAGGGGGTGGGGTCCTTGGTGTGAAGAGGATTTTATCCTCAAGTAGCATGTCACCCAAACCTAGGGGGATCTCTTCTTGTGATATTGCTATCAGGATTTTACTGTGTAGTTTTTGAGTCAAACCCATAGACCCATGTTTCATGAGTAGTGATTCGACACGAATATATCTCTCACGAGAATAAGTGGAAACACTTAGCACTCATTTGATCTCGGTGATGCTCACAGAGGTGAAGCAGCGTGACTTCCTGGGATGTCACCCATCCCAGTACTACTCCAGCTTGAGCACGCTTAACTGCAGAGTTTCCTCCATGGTTAAACCCACTCTGCTTGCAACCCCATTTGCAAAACCTTCACCAAGTGTGGTGCCTTATGAACCATTCATTAGAAAACCCCTTAAGCTCATCAATTGATAAGTAGGAGATAAATTCAAATTTATGCTCAAATTTGTAAGCTCATCAATTAATAAGTAGGATCTCTTCTTACTAAACTCAAATTTATGCTTGAGGCTCTGACTGACTGCAATCTGTCACCCCTCTACCGGATATCCTCAAACTCCATTTCATTTCCCACCAAGGCCTGGAGACTTGAAGCCGCTGCTAGCTTAGACCCTAAAGACAATCTACATATACTGGCCAAACAAAAAGAGGGGTTCCCCATTTGCAATGGGGCGATGGTTTGAAAACCTCGCAACAATTCCCATTTAGCATTTCTATTATGTATATATACAATTAATCCATGAACATGAGAAATCTAGAGAAAAATCTTGACTGTTAGCTGCCTTTATGCCTGCTAAGAGAGTTCCCAGTTCTGCTTAAATCTTGTTTTCGTGCCAAGATTATATGATCCTACCTCTGGCATATTTCCAACTGAATAGCGAATAATATATCCTGCCCCTACATCTCCTGCTGTCAAAATTCATTTTTACATCTGCCTACGGTGATTCCCATTCAGCACATCGTTAACTCGTGAACATGAAAAATCTAGTGATAATTACAATGCTGTGTTTCAAATGCTTTATGATCTTCCTCCCTCCAAAGAAGCAACATATTTCTGGTGGTGAAACTCTTGGTTATGTACATCTTTTACGAGGTGATTTAATTACTTGAGCTAAGTTGGAAAGGCCACTGTAGAACTCTACTTATCTAATTCCAAAGTTGGTTTCACGTATATAATTTTTTTAGGGCAGTGTACACAATCATGATATCAAAATAGCATATACTATACCTGAGTAGATTTATCTTAGGTTAATCGAATAAATAATAGTAAATAATTTGACAAATATTTTGTTCACGGAGCATCTATATGAGACCAACATTACTAGAGATTATATAAATGTCTAATGAGCAGACAGTAGAAATCACATATGGAAGACAACGAAACATTACTGATGAATCTGTTTTATTTAGAAATCAGATCCATGTTATAAAATCAAATATGGAAGATCAATAGTGGCCACTTAAAATTTCAAATCTCTCTACGGATATTTAAACTTGGATCTCTAATAAAAACCCAGTGTTTTAAATAATTTAGTTCAACTTCTTGAACTAAAAATAAACCAGTATTGATAAAATCTATTGAAACAAATAAGCATTTGCAAGTGTATTTGGTTTTAAATCGGTTCTTAATTGAAATGCATTGATTGGGTTTCAACTTTTCACATTATATAGTCCAAAGTATCAATTTCATGCTCAGAACATGAAGTTTGAGTTGAAAACGCAACTGTCTAGTTGTATGAAAAGTTGGCCGTATCATCAAGATTGACCAGTGTAGATATATTTTTGGGTCTGTCTGACATGATATTTTGGACATAAGAAACAGTGGTTTTCCGAAAGGGTAACGAAAAAGCCAAAAAAAGGTCGAAGAATCCCAATTAGTTACTTTAAGTTGAATGTGGCTAGTTAAATTTAAACTGATTGTTTGTTCCCAAGGACATGAACGAGAAGAGAATACATTATATCACGGTGGTTAAAGTAATCAATGGGTTTTTTGAGTTTGAGAGGACAAGTTTTTGTTCTTTTGGGTTGTTAATATTTGGCTTACATCGTTTAGAACATGATTGCGTTGCAATCGCACCTCGGGGGTATTCTCATTGCTCGTGTGTATTTATTCTATTTATATTTTGAAAGAGTATGCTAATAAGGTGATAAGAAAGAGGAATAAAAGAATCCTATACATTGTGAACCATAGAGGATTTATTCATAATTTGCAACGAATGTTTTGTATCAGGTAGTCATACAAATGAGTACCAATTGACCACGATAACTTTGGGAAACGATGTATGATGAATAGAGATTGATTTATAAGAAGCCTCTTTGTTTTTATTTGTTGTGTATGACATTATCTATTACTCAATATTTCTTATCTTTCCTTGATAAATATTTCATCATGGTCAAGTCATTGGTCATATAGTTCTGAGCTTATGAAGTCCAATTTCTTTGTAGGGTATAATGTTGGTTGTTCTTCATCGAGCTTAAGAGGAGTTTGATTAGATCAACTAGTTCCATTTTCTTAAAATTTCTATAACGAGAAGTCCTAATCTTTAACAATCCACCTTTCGATTGTCTGATATTCGTATTGTGTAGTTATTTGATCATGTTGTGAAGGTGAATTTGGAAGATTTACTTAAAATCATTTATAATGTGTCCTAATGTAATTGTGATTTTAAATTTTACGTTAATATTAATTTATTATAAGCATTAATCTCACATTGCATTTATAAGATCAAATAAATAAATGTTGATTTATCATATTAATAGAACCAAGTTGTTTGAATAGTGGTTATTAATGCTCTAACTGAATTAATTGTTACTGTGGAGTCATTTGATTTGATATTTTCTTTTTGGGGAGATGCATGGCCTTGCATGGCTGATGAGTGGGTTTAGGTAGGGGTCCCATGAGGGGAGTTTAAAATCAATTTTTAAGGAGTAGGTCCTGCGAGAAATATATTTTTGTCCAACAAAATTTAATTTAATTTAATTTTTTCTAAAAAATGGAAGCCCTACTTTTTATTAGATTTATAATCATAAGTAGGTGAAATAAGGGTGGGTTAGAAATTGCCCTACTAAGTTAGTAGTTATTTTTGCCACATTTCAATCACTCTTTACTTCGTACTAAAACTCACTCAAATATTTTAGGGAAAATTGGAGCCAAAAATTCTAGAAGGAAGTTGATCCTTTTTTGTATCCTTAACTTTAGGAGCTTAAATTTTTTAGTTGAAATGCATCATAAAATTTATGTGACCCCTAATTTTAAATTTTTCCTTAAAATCTCTTAACAACAACCGCTCTATTTTTAAGCAAGCCCTACTCTATAGTGCCCCATAGGGAGGCAGATACATTTGCTGTGGGTTGCGCTTGTAATTCCCTGAACCTTGTTCTGAACTTCAGCTTTGAAGAGTAAATATTGTTGAATGCTCTAAAAACATACGGTCAGATAGTGTGAAAATACCTGGTTGAAGGGGCTTGCTTATCTATACACATAAGATGGATTTTGAAGAAAATCTCTCAATGCTTTAAAATCAATAAAGCACTTCGAAGCATGCACCAACATTGTCTAATTTATTGGACACACTAGATGCACATAAACACTACCTTTTGTTGTTTGTGGCAGTGAAAGGAATAAGTGTTGGTGATATCATTGAATTTTATGAGGGATATGTTTTTTTCTTACACTTTACCCATTGTGCTTTGTTAAGAGAATCATTGCAAAATAAGCTCAAAACACGATTTGGTAGGAAGCTCTTTGAATCTTTGGATTAATGAAATGGTCTAAAACACATAATCACGATGCAAGCTTTGTTTGTGTTTTGGCGAGCAACAATGTGTCAAGTTTGTGAACAAGGGCATCCATTCATTGGCTAAGAGGTTTAAAAGAGTCAAATTTACTTTGAATTTGATTGTCTTTTTTAAAGCATGGGGTACGTGCGTGAATCTATGTTATATACACACTTTAACTTGTGGTTAGGTTTATGGGTTCGATGTCTATGAATCAATGGTAAAGGGGATGAATGAATGAATGAAATATTTTAATAACTTCTACGAGACCAAAGTAGACTATGGGATCCCTTAAGAAATAACATGTTCCCAAAAGGGTGTTAACATTAGGCCTTTGAAACTACATTTTAAGTGAGCTCTTCAATAATGAATTTTGATCACTAAGTTTGTTGTCCTCTCTAGTATGATTCTTCAAGAAGAGTATCCAAATCCCCAACTTCTAGAATATCCTCATATCTAGATTGGATGTCATTGGAAGTTGGGCATTCTATGATAGAATGTTGATCTGTCTCCACCACTCCCATGTCGTAAAATAAGCATTTTCTCTCCTACCATTCTTCCTTAAGTATCATCTATCTATTCGTTTCACGCCTCAGATGATAACTTGTTGTAAGTTGTGCTATGAGCATTTTTAACTCTCCATTTGATATTTTCTCCTATGTATGCCTTCTCATGATCTTCCACAAGGTTAAATTCTTTGATGTATTTTTTTGTGCTTGCTTTGTTTTTCCCCATATGCAACTCCTAGATGGTTCCTTCACAAACTTTTTTATTCCATCATTTTTATCCAAACATTCATGCATATTAACATTATACATTTCTATTCATTTGACATTTTGTTTCATCCACATGTTTTATCTTTTGTCAAGTATTTCTTCTAGGATCAATTTAGGTGACCTATGTTTTTTCATACCTTGCATTTTCTTTAGACAACTTAGTAATTGAACCATTGTCAAGGCATCTAAGGGAATATTCCTATTTTTGCCAATAACATTTCGTTTGGGACCATTGTTTTAATTTTGAGGTTATGATTATTTTTTTTGGATACTTTCTACTTGCCTCCATATTTGATCTAACATCATGTTTTTGCAAATCTCACATCCATAGAGGATCACCAACATATCCAACAATCCAAAAAGCATCTTCTTGGTTTTCTAATCCCATAACTTTGAATTCCTACATCTATTGTATTCAGAATATAGTACTTTCTAGCCTCTCTGAATTCTTCTTTCTCTACATGTTTCCGAGTTAAGTTTGTTGTAGAAATCAATCTAAAGATACTTGTACTCATTGACAATCTCAAGAGAATTGTTGTAAAAAGGAAAGTGTTTTGCGTCCTCCTATTCTTTTCAAAGAGAAGATCACCACTTTTGTTTTGCTAGTCTTCACTTGCATTTCAACCTCATGAGAAAGGCATCAAGTGCCTTCAAGTGTTCGCTCACACCATTAACTATTTTAGCAATTAAAATGATATCTTTTGCATATAAGAGTAGCTTTATCACATACTTTAGCCAGTTGAACTCCACACCATTAGTCTTGTTTAACCATTTTTCTAACTTATACAACCCAAACAAGGTTGGTGAAAGGGGGCATCCTTGTTTGACAACTATATTGTTGGCAAAGTGCTCTGACATTCCAACCTCATGACAAAGGCATCAAGTGCCTTCAAGTGTTCACTCACACCATTAACTATTTTAGCAATTAAAATGATATCATCTGCATATAAGAGTAGCTTTATCACATACTTTAGTTAGTTGAACTCCATCACCATTAGTCTTGTATAACCATTTTTCTAATGTATTGATATACAACCCAAACAAGGTTGGTGAAAGGGGGCATCCTTGTTTGACAACTATATTATTGGCAAAGTGTTCTGGCATTCCAACCTCATGACAAAGGCATCAAGTGCCTTCAAGTGTTCACTCACACCATCAACTATTTTAGCAATTAAAATTATATCATCAGCATGTAAGAGTAGCTTTATCACGTACTTAGCCAATTGAACTCCATCACCATTAGTCTTGTTTAACCATTTTTCTAACTTATCGATATACAACCCAAACAGGGTTGGTCAAAGGGGGCATCCTTGTTTGACAACTATATTGTTGGCAAGATGTCTTCTGATTTTAGCCACAACTTTCTCATATAGCCTATGCACTACATCCCTAAGCTCAATAGGAATTTCAAGTTCTTCCATTCTATCCCATAATTTGTTGCATGGAATCATGTCAAAAGCCTTTAAAAGGTCGACAAAGAAGTAAAATTCTTCCTCACCTTGTGTGCTCCATATTTTTTCAATCAAGAATCTAAGAGTAACTGTGTGATCAATATTAGAATGTTTTGGTTTGAAATTAGCCCTCCCTTTAGCTCTTTTACCTCTTGTTTCAGCCCATTTACTAATTTTGCATTCAGCCATGCTACCAAAGAGCTTCCCTAGAAGGGGGTTGATCATAATAGTGTGATAGTTTGATGGGGTTTTTTATGTCACTACATTTGTGAAGAGGAATCACCATGCTAGTTGTCCAATTTTTAGGAAATGCATCCTTATTGACATCATTGAAGATACAATATATATGAGGTGAGAGGACATCAATGCCCATTTCAAATGTTCATCTTACAAACTATTAGTATCTTGGGCATAGCCATTTAGAGGTTTGAAGTGCATGAAGATCATTTCATGCATGGTATTCAAAGGGGCATCTCATGATATAGAGCTTTTTCATTGGAATACGTGGGTGAAAAAGGGGGTATGTCCATAAAGGAGGAATGCCAAAGAATTGGCATAGCTTGCTCCTAGTCTATTAATTAATTCCTCAAGCTTTTGAATGAGGCAATTACTAGATTGGAGTAAAAGCCATGGACCGATCTAAAGAAGTGTGAAGAGAAAGCATCAAAGAAGGCCGCCACAAGTATTTGAAATAAACTTACTCACTCATTCCAACTTTATGCTTTTAAAAGAGTTTGTAAGTTTACAAAAAGACCTCTTTAGGGAAAGCAAGTCCTATGAGATATATATGCTTTGAAGGATGTTTGTTCACTATTTAAAAGCTTCCAACTTGACGTAGGTAGGGAAGACATCGATAAGGAATTTAGTTTGTGCTTGCCAGCAATAATTGCTTGAACATTTCTTAATCCTTTGAGAAAATCTACCTTATCTCACCTTTGACAAATGTATGCCTTGTTTTGGCTAGAGAACCAATCGATGTATAGCTTGTTGTCTTCACCTTAATCCAATAATTCATTGATAACTATGGTAGATTAACCAAGTTGAGATTCCCACAAAATGGTTTCAATGACCTATATAAAGGTATAGGTTAGAAAATTATTATTTGGAAATGGAGGGGTATATAATTGTCCTTATATCATATGAATGATTTGATCAACTATTGTCTTTGAAATACTAATATTAAGATAAAATTAAAATTGATTTTATTAGAAGTGTTTAAAAGGATTGAATTAAAATAATTATAACATTTTCAAGTTAAAGATTTCGAATGGTCTTTTTGTTAATTTATTAATTAATACAATGCTCTAGAAATAAAACAAACTAGTTCATGCTTTGGTATTTATAATGTTATTTTTTAGTTCAATTTTTACTATTATGCTAGGATTATGTAAGTTGGAAAAATTAGTTTCTTCTTATAAATGAATTGAACACCAAATTTATTTAATAGGAAAATTAACTATTTTATGTTTGACCTTACTACATATAGGCAAGATGTAACTAAATCTTGATTATTTTCATTTTCATTTAGGAATTTGATTTAGTAGTCAAGTTAGCCACGATAATAATAGTTCTTATTTAGTTGGTTTTATGAACATTTTAAATTGAGTTATATCAAATATTGTTAATACATGATTAACTTTGTTATATAGTTAACTATGTCATTTTAGTTATTGTGTCATGTCATTAACTAGTTAAGTTCTAATCATATGAGATAATATTTTATGAACTTGAGGTTATAAAACATGTGATTAAAGAGTGGAACTTAGTAATTTGTAACACTTTTACAAATAGAGATTTTATCTTTTATTGAATTTGGGATTGGCTATGTATTTAGTGGTTAGCTTTGTTAATTTATTCTCATTAGGATATGTATTTTAAGTCAATTTGATTTGGCACTTTCTTCATCTAGATTAATGAATATCATTAGTCATATTTCTACGTTAGTCAAGAGTCACTTAAAGAGATGACTTGTTATTGTAATATTTGTTTAGGAAGGGTTGGATTTTATTTCAATGGAAATCATTACTGTGTTGTTATTAAGAAATTGTATGAATAAGTAGTAGGTTATTTTGTAGTATTGGCATTTGGCATTGACAATAGTTGACAAGAGATTGACTGGCTAAGAGGTGCAACCAAATATGATTGGTGAGAGGTCATTGATGACAACTCGGTGATAAAAAAAAAATTGAACCAATCAGTGAGACAAGTCATATGATTGGTAACACTCAGTCACAACCGGTGTGTTAAGGAAATGGAAGAGTTAAGTGAAGATTGTTGGCAAAGATCATGAGAAAGCACATATCAAGTGGAGTGGTCATAAGATGAGACTCAATGATGTCTTAGAAGATCAAGTTTGTGACAACAATTCATGTTAGAGTAAATGATTAATTTAATTACACGTATTAAATTACCTTTACTCTCTACTTAAGATTTCACTTTATGCACATGCATTTCCATTTAATAATTAAATATAAATTATGAAATGCCATTTACCTCTTAGGGTTTCCCTTTTAGGTTTTACGATCTCCTTCTATAAAGATTGATCCATTGTATATTTTACTTATTCTTTTGTCTGATAAATATAATCTTGCATATTTTTAGAGCCATATTGTTGCCTTCTGTTATCTTTGCTTCTCTATGAAAGGTTCTTTCATGCAGGTGTTCTATTGGATCAGTGGATTTGTATTGCTCAAACCTTTCATGGTATCAAAGTCGAATCTATTGCAACTTGTTTGGATTTTTTGAAGCTATCAGAAGAACAAGGGTTTGAGCATATCAGACTTCTGATTCTAAATTTTTTTATTGCAATAGGTGTCATTAATTTTTGGTGTACTTCGAGAAAAAAATAGACCTCATTGTTGAGCTCGCAATGTCCCAAAACTCCTATTTTCATATAAGGCGCATCCAATTTGGACACAGTTGGAATATGAGGCAAAAAATTTGCCCCCAAATTGAGCATTTTCTTGAGGCAAAAATTGATTTTTTTATTGAAAAATGTTTTTATTAAAAAAGGCTTTGTTGAAAAAAACTTGTGATTTTTATTCAAAAAGCAAATGCTTTGAAAAAAAAAGTTTGTTTCAAAATTTCCTTTAAAAAAACATATATTCTTTCGAAAAGGATGCCTACATAGCAAAGTATTGATGTAGGCAGGGACATCAGATAAGTATTGATGCATTGCAGGCTTGTTGTAGGTGCTGACATCATCATTTTGAGCCAAAATTTGACGACCATTCAACCATCATGCAATTGATTTGTTTTGTCATAAAAAAATATTTTATGGCTTTTTTGCCATATCTTGAGCATACAATTTTGAAATTGGCAGAAAGTTGGTTCTGAGCCCATCGCAGCCTTAGAATTTGTTCTAGAATTATTTATAGTTTGGGTACCTGTTTATGCAACTTAAAGACAGATTATGTTTTTTGCACTCTAGAGGACGTAACTTGCTCAAAATAGCTCTGTTTTTCGATATGAAAAAAGCCCCAAAAAGCTCTTCTTGAGATCTATCCATATTCTCTTTTATTTTCATCATAGTTTTCAAAGGTACACAGGATACTCAACTAAATCATTTTTTCTCTTTTTATTGTATAAGCATTTTTAGTAGTTGTTGGGGTTCATTTTGTTTTTTCATTCTGGGGGGTGTTTATTCTTGTTTCTGTCATTTACATCAGTAAACCAAAATAATATAAAAACAAACACCTTCTTTAAAAAAATGGCCGAGACCTCTTCTTATCGAGAACTTCTAACCCCACATAACTATCACACATGGAAAACCTTGATGACATGACTTCTCCATTCAAAAGGATTGTGGTCTTGTTTAGATGAGTGCAACCAGTTTTCTAGAGTACCTTTCAAACCTTGTATCAAAGTCGAATCTACTGCAACTTGTTCAGATCTTTTGAAGCTATTAGAAGAATAAGGGTTTGAGTGGATCATATTTGTGATTCTAAGGTTTTTTATTTCAATAGTTGTCATTTATTTTTGGTGCACTTTGAAAAAAAAAGAACCTCACTATTGAGCTTGCACCACCACAAAACCCCTATTTTCATTTAGGACATGTCCAATTTGGACAGAGTTGGAATTTGAGGCAAAACAAATTGCCCCCAATTGAGCATGCTTCCCAAGGAAGAAATTAATTTTTTTATTGAAATTTTTTATAAAAAGGCTTTGCTTAAAAAAACTCATGATTTTTATTCAAAAAGCAAATACCTTTTTTTTTTTTTTTTTTTTAAGTTTGTTTCAAAGTTTCCTTTCAAAATAAAAAAAGCCTCCCAAAAGGACACCTGCATAGTAAATTATTGATGCAAGCTGGGACATCAAATCATTATTGACGCATTGTAGGCCTACTGCAAGAGATGACATCATCATTTCTGAGCCGAAATGTTACAACCATTCAACCATCATGCAA
Organism: Cupressus sempervirens; assembly: GCA_028749045.1. Classification (NCBI taxonomy): domain Eukaryota; kingdom Viridiplantae; phylum Streptophyta; class Pinopsida; order Cupressales; family Cupressaceae; genus Cupressus; species Cupressus sempervirens. The sequence goes on along the minus strand of CM053793.1, from coordinate 517,157,347 downwards.
TTGATTTATTTTCTCATAAAAAATAGTTTATTGCTTTTTTTGACATATCTTGAGCATACAATTTTGAAATTGGGAAAACAAGATATCGTTAGAAAGTTGGTTTCGAACCTATCACAACCATGGAATTTGCTCTAGAATTTTTTATAATTTGGGTATTTTTTTATGCATTTTAAAGACGAATTATGTTTTTTGCACTCCAGAGGGCATACTTGCTCAAAATAGCTCTATTTTTCGATCTGAAAAAAGTGCCAGAAAGCTCTTCTTGAGATCTATCCATATTTTATTTTATTCTCATTATATTTTTCAAAGGTACACATGATACTCAACTAAAACATTTTTTTCACTTTTTATTGTATAATCATTTTTACTAGTTGTTGGGGTTCATTTTGTTTTTTCATTGTGGGGGGTGTTTTTTCTTGTTTCTATCATTTACATTAGTAAATCAGAATTATATCAAAACAAACACCTTTTTTTTAAAACATGGTCGAGACCTCTTTTTATCTAGAACTTCTGACTCCACATAACTATCACACATGGAAAACCTTGATGACACGACTTCTCCATTCAAAAGGGTTATGATCTTGTTTAGATGAAGTTCAACCAGTTTTCTAGAGTACCTTTTAGACCTTGTGTCCAAGCTAGATCTATTGCAACTTGTTCGGATTTTTTGAAGCTGTTAGAAGAACAAAGGTTTGAATGGATCAGATTTGTGATTCTAAGGTATTTTTTTTCAATAGGTGTCATAGATTTTTGGTGGACTTTGAGAAAAAAATGAACCTCACCTTTTGAGCTCACAATGCCCCGAAACACCTATTTTCATATAAGGCATGTCCAATTTGGACACAGTTCGAATCTGAGGCAAAAAAATTTGCCCCCAAATTGAGCATGCTTCCCAAGGCAATTTTTTTTTTTTTTTATATTAATTTAGAAAAAAAAAAGTCTTTGTTGAATAAAACTCATGATTTATTGTTGAAAAAAAAAATGCTTAAAAAACAAAAATTGTTTCAAAGTTTCCTTTAAAAAAAAAAAATCCTTTCCAAAAGGATGCTTGCATAGCAAAGTATTGACGCATTGCAGGCCTACCGTAGGTGTTAACATCATCATTTTGAGCCAAAATTTGATGGTCATTCACCCATCATGCAATTGATTTGTTTTGTCATAAAAAATAGTTTATGGCTTTTTCTTCCATATCTTGAGCATAGAATTTTGAAATTAGGAAAACAAGATATCATCAGAAAGTTGGTTCTAAGCCCATCGCAACCATAGAATTTGTTTTGGAACTTTTTATAGTTTGGGTACCTTTTTATGCAGTTTAAAGACATATTATATATTTTGCACTCTAGAGGGCATACTTGCTCAAAATAGCTCTATTTTTTTATCTGAAAAAAGTGCCAAAAAGCTCTTCTTGAGATCTATCCATATTCTCTTTTATTTTCATTATATTTTTCAAAGGTACACATGATACTCAACTAAAGCATTTTTTCACTTTTTATTGTATAAGCATTTTTATTAGTTGTTGGGGTTCATTTTTCTTTATCATTGTAGGGGGTGTTTTTTCTCGTTTCTATCATTTACATCAGTAAATCAAAATTATATCAAAACAAAAACCTTCCTTTAAAAAATGGTCAAGACCTCTTCTTATCCAGCACTTCTAACCCCACATAACTATCACACGTGGAAAACCCTGATGACACAACTTCACCATTCAAAAGGGTGTTGGTCTTGTTTAGATGAAGTACAACCAATTTTTTAGAGTACCTTTCAGAAGTTGTATCAAAGTGGATCTACTCCAACTTATTTGGATTTTTTGAAGCTATCAGAAGAGCAAGGTTTTGAGTGGATCAGAGTTGTGATTCTAAAGTTTTTCATTTCAATAGTTGTCATTGATTTTTGGTGCACTTTGAGAAAAAAATGAACCTCACTGTTGAGCTCGCAGCACCTCGAAACCCCTATTTTCATATAAGGCGCGTCCAATTTGGACACAATTGGAATTTGAGGCAAAAACATTTGCCCCCAAATTGAGAATATTTCCCGAGGCAGAAATTGATTTTTTATTGAAAAAAAAAATTATTAAAAAGAGGCTTTGTTGAAAAAAACTCATGATTTTTATTCAAAAAGCAAATGCTTTTTTTTTAAAAGTTTGTTTTAAAAAAATATTCTTTCCAAAAGGATGCTTGCATAGCAAAGTATTGGCACATTCCAGGCCTTCCATAGGTGTTAACATCATCATTTTGAGCCAAAATTTGATGGTCATTCTCCCATCATTCAATTGATTTGTTTTGTCATAAAAAAATAATTAATGGCTTTTTTCGCCATATCTTGAGCATACAATTTTGGAATTGGGAAAATAAGATATCGTTAGAAAGTTGGTTTTGAGCCCGTCACAGCCATAGAATTTTTTCTAGAATTTTTGATAGTTTGGGTACATGTTTATGCAGTTTAAAGACAGATTATGTTTTTTTGCACTCCAGAGGGCATACTTGCTCAAAATAACTCTATTTTTCGATCCAAAAAAAACATCAGAAAGCTCTTCTTGAGATCTATCCATATTCTCTTTCATTTTCATTATATTTTTCAAAGGTACACATGATACTCAACTAAAGTATTTTCTCACTTTTTATTGTATAAGCATTTTAAATAGTTCTGGGGTTCATTTTGTTTTTTCATTGGGTGGGATGTTTTTTCTTGTTTCTGTCATTTACATCAATAAATCAAAATTATATCAAAACAAACACCTTCTTTAAAAAAATGGTCGAGACCTCTTCTTATCTACAACTTCTGACCCCACATAACTATCACACATGGAAAACCTTGATGACATGAATTCTCCATTCAAAAGGGTTGTGGTTTTGTTTAGATGAAGTGCAACTAGTTTTCTAGAGTACCTTTTAGACCTTGTATCAGAGCTAGATCTACTGCAACTTGTTCTGATTTTTCCAAGCTATCAGAAGAACAAGGGTTTGAGTGGATCAAATTTGTGATTCTAAGGTTTTTTATTTCAATAGGTGTCATTGATTTTTGATGCACTTTGAGATAAAAGTGGACCACACTGTTGAGCTCGAAGTGCCCTGAAACCCCTATTTTCATATAAGACACGTCCAATTTGGACATAGTTGGAATCCGAGGCAAAAAAAATTTGCCCCCAAATTGATCATGCTTCCCAAGGAAAAAAATTGATTTTTTTATTGAAAAAATAAAATAAAATAAAGCTTTGTTGAAAAAAACTCATGATTTTTATTCAAAAAGCAAATGCTTTTTAAAAAAAAGAAGTTTGCTTCAAAGTTTCCTTTAAAAAAAAAAATATTTCCAAAAGGACACCTACATAGCAAAGTATTGACACATTGCAGGCCTGCCATAGGTGTTAACATCATCATTTTGAGCTGAAATTTGACAATCATTCACCCATCATGCAATTGATTTTTTTTTTAATAAAAAAATAGTTTATGGCTTTTTTTTGCCATATCTTGAGCATATAATTTTGAAATTGGGAAAACAAGATATCATCAAAAAGTAGGTTTTGAGCCCATCACAACCATAGAATCTGTTCTGGATTTTTTTATAGTTTGGGTACCTGCTTATGCAATTTAAAGACAGATTATGTTTTTTGCACTCTAGAGGGCATACTTGCTCAAAATAGCTTTATTTTTTGATCTGAAAAAAGTGCCAGAAAGCTCTTCTTGAGATCTATCCATATTCTTTTTCATTTTCATCATATTTTTCAAAGGTACACATGATACTCAACTAAAGCATTTTTATCTTTTTATTGTATAAGCATTTTTAGTAGTTGTTGGGGTTCATTTTGTTTTTTCATTATGGGGGGTGTTTTTTCTTATTTATGTCATTTACATCAATAAACTAGAATTATATCAAAACAAATACCTTCTTTAAAAAAATAGTTGAGAGCTCTTCTTATTTAGAACTTTTGACCCCACATTACTATTACACATGGAAAACCCTAATGACACAACTTCTCCATTCAAAAGGGTTATGGTCTTGTTTAGATGAAGTGCAACCAATTTTCCAGAGTACCTTTCAGACCTTGTAGCATAGGAATAAGATGGATGATGCCATGGGTTTGATCTCTTTGAATGTTTCAAACAACTTGCAGTTTCATCTTGATGGGTGTGATACTCCTCAAGAGATGTGGACCAAGTTGAAGAACTTGTTTGGTACCTGATGGAACCTCAAAATTTGAGTTTCTTGCCAAGTTTCACAAAATCGAGATCCCACCCTGAACAACATTTTGATTTCACGCTTTTGGGATATATGAAATTCTCAGACTTTGATTTTGCGATTTTAAAAATTTGTCTCTATGATTCTTTGATTCACGATTTCAAAATTGGACTTTTAGCTGTGCTCCAATTTTGTGATTTTGACGAGGAAGATATCTTTAGTCTCTGATTTCGTGATTTCGATACCAATGGTTCTTTGACATTTCGTAATTTAGAGAATTACAAAGGCACATTTATTTCATAAATTAACTGGAAGAAGAGGCTATGTCAAGGATTTATTTCATTCATTCAATTTTCTCTCAAGTATAACATTAATTGAGGATGGCTCGTGCTAAGGATTTGAAAGAAATATTGTCATTAAATGCATTCTACCTTGATCATAGATATAAGGACATTTGGTAAGTTTATTATTTTATAGAAAAATATTCTTGTGCAATTTTTTGTGTTTGTTTTGCAAGGGAGAAGATATGGGTTTGCCAGTACAATCATGAGACAAAAACACACTACCTCGTCCAATCATGCAATTTGATTTAACACTAGATGAAGAAGACCAATTTGATGTCTTCAACAATATGTATGTAGCTGCATGGGATTTGTGGACAACAAATGCTTGGTACTAGAGTGACTGCCATGAGTGTTGGATTGTGGTGATTGATCAGGGAAGTATTGTACATACTCCATAATTTCTTGATAGGGTTCGGGGCTATTTTATAAGCATTTTATGGCCAACATATTGTAACTAATTTTACCCTAAAGTGGAAAAAATACTTGTATAAAAAGGCTTCAAGTTAGGGATTGTTTCATTGTGGGTGATGCAAAAATTGCTTCTTGTAGTGGTATTGAGTTGTAAGGGATTAAGGATTGTAATTAGGTTGTAATCACTGGATCGTAATAATATTGGACTTGTTGTTTGGTCAACATAGCCCAAGTATTGGGTGAACCACATTAAATCTTGGTGTCTTGTGTTCTCTTCTGTGTAATCTATTATTTTTTGTTATTGTTTATACTTGCATGTAATTGTTATTTCTATCTGTGGTTAAATCCTAACAAGTGGTATTAGAGTGAGGTTGTTTTTTTTTTTTTAGTTATTCTCTGCAAGAAAGTCTCACAATTGAGTAGGAGTCTCATAGTTGAGTGGCAGCTATGGCAGACGAGGGTAAGCTGAAGGTTGACAAGTTTAATGGGCAAAAAATTTAGTTATGGAAGATGCAAATGAAGACTATCTTTATCAGAAGGATTTATGGAAGCTGTTAGAAGGAAAAATCAAGAATTAGGGATCTATGAAAAATGACAACTGGGATCTTTTAGATAGGAAGGCACTTGGAAGCATTTGATTATGCTTGGCAGCATCAATGGCATTTAATATTACAAAAGCGAAGATGACAGAAGAGTTGATGGAAACCCTAGTGAAATTATATGAAAAGCCCTCGGCTTCTAATAAGGTATTTCTAATGAAGAGTTTATTTAATATGAAAATAACAGAAGGTGGATTTTTTGTAGATCATTTAAATGAATTTAATATTATTACTAGTCAGTTATCTTCTATGGGCATTAATTTTGATGAAGAAATTAGGGCTCTCTTGATTTTGTGTTCTTTGCCTAAAAGTTGGAATGACTTGGTAATGGATGTGAGTAATTCCATTTTTGGATCTAATACTCTAAAATATGATGATGTGATCAGTGTTATTTTAAGTGAGGAAACTAGTAGGAAAACCTTAGGCAGATCTACATCTAGAAGTGCTTTGAATACACAAAGTCGAGGTAGAACAACTGAGAGAGGAGTAGTACTGAGATGGGTGACCTCTCGAGAAGTCTCAGTGCTTCACCCCTGTGAGCATCATCTAGATCCAATGAGTGCTAATTTTTCCATGAGAGATGGATTCATGTTGAATCACTACTCATGAAACATAGGTCAATGAGTTTGACTCAAAATCAGACAGTTAAATCCTGATAGCAATATCACAATTTGACTTGTTGTGGAAATTATCTCCTACTTATCAGAGGAAGTAATTACAATAATCATAGGAAATCAAGAGAAAAGTCAAAAGGGAAGAGGTCTCAATCGAGAGGACCAAACGACTGTTGGTACTATGGGAAACCAGGGCATAAGAAGAAAGATTGTTGGACTTGAAAAAAAATGGAAGGGGAAAAGAAAGATGGAGACAAGGAGGAAAATGTGGTAAGTAACAGATCCGAAGAGGATACGTTGCTTCTGTCTTTAGAAAGTGTTGATAATTCATGGGTTTTAAATTATGGTGCTTCATTTCATGCTACACCTCATAGAGGTTATTTCATTGATTATGTCCAAGGGGATTTTGGGCTTATTTATTTGGGGGATAATGAACCCTGTCAAATTGTTGGAAAAGGAAAAATTATGATTAAGTTTTAGAATGGGAATCATTGGCTACTACATGAGGTAAGACATGTTCCAAGGCTGAGTAGGAATTTAATTTTAATAGGGGAACTCAGTGATGAGGGTTGTGTAGTTACTTTTAATGATAAAAATTGGAAGATTTCAAAAGGTTCCCTTGTAGTAGCAAAAGGTGTGAAAGTAGGCACCTTATATCTTTGTATAGGTCATATTGTTCCTTCTACTTTAATTGTTTAAGAGAAAAATGAATGTTCAGGAATAATTGATATAGTTGAGTAGGGAGAACAAATAGCTGATGTAGATTCTGATACAACGTTGTGGCACAACAGACTTCAGCACATGAGTGAGAAAGGTATGACAATACTTCATTCAAAGAAAGTTTTACCAAGTCTAAAATGTGTCAATATGGATTTCTGTGAAAGTTGTGTATATGGAAAACAAAAGAGATTGAGTTTTGTGAAGACTGGGAAGGAAAATAAAAGTGAGAAATTAGAGCTTGTGCATACAGATGTATGGGGACCAGCTTAGGTATCTTCCCTTGGTGGCTTTCATTATTATGTTATGTTTATTGATGATGCAACTAGAAAAGTATAGATTTATTTCCTTTGACAGAAATTTGACGTATTTCAAAATTTTAAGAAATAAAAATTCTTGGTTGAAAATAAGACTGGTAAGAAACTAAAATGTCTTAGATCTAATAATGGTGGTGAGCATTACAGTCATGAATTTGAATATTATTGCTCCACTAATGGTATTCATAGACAGAAAATTGTTCCAAGGACTCCATAAGAATGGAGTGGTTGAACGCATGAACATGACTATAATGGAGTGTGCAACGAGCATGAGGTTGCATGTTGGGTCGCCCTTAAATATCTGGGCGGAGGCTATCAACATTGTTGTATATTTGACTAATAGAGGTCCCTCTACTCCTTTGGGTTGTGGCATTCCAAAGGAAGCATGGACTGGTAAGAAGGTGAGTTATTCCTTTCTCAAAACCTTCGGTTGTGAAGCATTTGCTCATATAGATTCTGAAAATAGAACCAAGCTGGAAGCTAAGTCAAAGAAATGTGTACTTTTTGGATATGGCATTGATAAATTTGGTTATAGGCTTTGGGATTTTAAAAATCATAAAATTGTAAGAAGTAGGGATGTCATATTCAATGAGAAAGTGGTGTACAAAGATCTGTTGCAGCAACAGTAGAAGAAAGAAGATTATGTAGTGTTGGATGATACTTGAAAAGGTGATGTTCCAGCAATTTCCCATGATCTGCAACAACTATACCAACAAATACCACACACCCCAGTGAATGTTAGACAGTTAACAAGGCTCAGTAGACCTCCACAAAGATTTTCTCCCTCTTTGTATTCTATTTTTCTAACCGATGTTGGTGAACCTGAATGTTACGATGAAGTTGTGTAGGTGGATACTAAGATTTAGTGGGAGTCTGTAATGAAAGACAAAATGGACTCTTTGCTCAAAAATAAGACATGGGATTTATGCAAGTTGCTTGGAGGTAAAAGGGCTTTACAGAATAAGTGGGTTTACAGGTTAAAAGATGAGGATGGAGGTAAGAAACAATTTAAAGCTAGGTTAGTTGTAAAAGGATTTGCATAGAAAAAAGGCATTGATTTTGATGAGATATTCTCTCCTGTTGTTAAAATGACTTCTATTTGTAATGTTTTAAGTATTGTGGTTACTAGAGATTTGCATTTGGAGTAGCTTGATGTTCAAGCAACCTTTCTTCATGATGATTTGAATGAAGAGATATATATGGCACATCCACAAGGATTTGAGGTCAAAGGTAAGGATAACTTAGTGTGTAGATTGAAGAAAAGTTTATATGGCTTGAAGCAAGCACCTCGACAATGGTGTCTAAAATTTTATAGTTTTATGCATGCGCATGGATATAGTAGGTATCATTCAGATCATTATGTTTATTTTAAGAGGTTGGATGATGATAGCTACATTATTTTATGTTTATATGTTGATGATATGCTTTTAGCTGAGTCTAACATGGATTATATTAAGGGGCTGAAACACCAGTTAGAACATGCATTTTCTATGAAGGATTTGGGGGCAGCAAAATAAATCCTTGGTATGAAGATTTTCAGAGATAGGAAGAACAAAAAATTGATGCTATCTCAGGTTGATTATGTTGTGAAGGTGTTGCAATATTTCTCTATAGAGAATGCTATAGTTGTCAGCACACCTTAACCTGGTCATTTGAAGTTGAATAAGGAGATGTGTCCAAAGACACAAGAAGAGGACAAGATTTCCAAGGTACCTTATGCTTCAGCTATAGGAAGCTTGATGTATATTATGGCATGTACAAGGCCAATTATTGCACATGCAGTTGGAGTCGTTAGTCGGTATATGAGTCATCCAGGAATCAAGCACTGGAATGCAATCAAATGGATTCTCAGATATTTAAGAGGAATGTCCAATAAGTGTTTACACTTTGGAGGCTCTACTACTAATTTAAAGGGATATGTTGACTCGGATTTGGAAAGGGATATTGATACCAGGTGGATTACTACAGTTTATGTATTTATTGTTGGTGGGACAACCATGAGCTGGGTTTCTAGGTTACAAAAGGTTAATTCTTTATCTACAACAGAGGTAGAGTATGTTGCTACTATAGAGGTAGTTAAGGAGATGATATGGCTTCATTTCTTCTTGGAAGAATTGGGACACCCTCAGAGGGATAATTATTTTTTTATAGATAGTCAGAGTGTCATTCATCTTGCAAAGAATTCAACTCTGCATTCAAAGACAAAACACATCCAATTGTGGTACCATTTCATTTGGTCAGTTTTGTATTATGGACAGTTAAAGTTGGACAAGATACATATAGATGACAATCCAACGGATATGTTTACAAAGGTAGTGACAAGGGAGAAGTTGAATTCTTCTTCAGCTTTGATTGGTCTTCTAGATTGAACAGGAATAAAGGAACAATAGAGTCCAGAGTGTTTTGATCCAATGGGAGCGTCATGGAGTAGTGACATAGCTATAGGATCAATCTCCAAGTGGGAGATTGTTGTTTAGTGCAGAGCCTGATTAGTCCCCAAGTGGGAGATTGTTAGATTGTGGTGATTGATCAGGGAAGTACTGTACATACTCCATAATTCCTCGACAGGGTTCAGGGCTATTTTATCAGCATTTTATGGTTGACCTGTTGTAACTAATTTTAACCCTAAAATAGAAAAAATACTTGTATAAAAAGGCTTAGGGTTAGGGATTGTTTCATTATGGGTGATGCAAAAATTGCTTCTTGCGATGGAATTGAGCTATAAGGAATTATGGATTGTAATTAGGTTGTAATCATTGGATCATAATAATATTGGACTTTTTGTTTGGTAGACATAGCCCAGGGATTGGGTGAACCACATAAAATCTTGGTGTCTTGTGTTCTCTTCTATGCAATCTATTATTTTCTGTTATTATTTATATTTGCATGTAATTTTTATTTTTGTTCGTGGTTAAATCCTAACAATGAGATCTTGATGGAATAGGAGAAGGGGGGATCTTTGAATATGCTTGTTAGAGTTCCAGATGAGGAGGGGGTCGAGTGCTTAGAATAAATTCTCGATATGATGAGAGAAATATAAATCTCTTTTGTGATCTCTCTTTTATTGTAATTAATCTGTAATGAGTTGTAGTTACTTTTAGTTAGTTAGGATGAACAAGCCTGAAGATTTTTTGCATCCTTTCGTTGTCTATAAGAAAGGATACAAGGGCCTTACAAAGATATAAGATAAAAAAGGAAATACAAACATTGTGAACATAGGATACATAGCAGAAGTTAGATATTGCAACTTGTTACAGCCCAGTTGTACCTCATTTTTTGAAATAATAAATTATATCGTGTTCTTTTTTGAAAGATAGGGAGTTGGTCATTGATTTCACTGAATATAAGTTTCTCATAGATTTATACTATTTGCAGAACAAAATTGAGGCAAACTATTGGAAACAAAACTCATATGCTTATGTATATTTTGTGTAATTGGTCTTCATCTTGAAGTTAGATTCAATTATTTAGGGTTTGTTAAAATCTTTCAGTTTGGCTACTCATTAGTTGATGATGGCAAGCCCGTCTCAAAGACATAAGACTAATTCAATAATTGTTAAAGTTGACTCTTTTCTCCAACTTGGAAGACATTGGTCATATCAAAAATTTGAAAATTGAGGACGACTTTGTGGAAGGTAAACAATCAGTATCATCTCACTTCATGTGTTATTACATTTTTTGTAGACCCTCCCCCTTCATTGCAAACATATGTTATTATAATCATTTCTCCTTGAGAACTTTTCCCAATTCAAGAGTATTGTTAAGTTTACAACCGCAATCATTATCTCATTACAAGTTAAGGTACAACCACCTAGGTCTTGCAAAGCCTGAAGTGTGGAGATTGAATAAAGTTAAGATTCAATCTTCTTCATTGGCTAAAATTGTGTTGAGTTTCCTAGTATCGAGTAGGCAAGCTCATAGCTGGAAGTCAACCAACAATTTTGTGCACCAAAAAATTGGCGACTTTGCTGGGGAGAGTTGCTCACAATTCATATTGTGTAGTTACCTAGAGATTTTTAGTTTTATAGACCAGTAAATTGAGAAAGTAAAATTGCAACTTTACTGGAGCAAGAGCTCAAAAGACCTAGCAAGTAGTGTTCAAAATGAATATTCTTGCACTCTAATGGAGTATGAGATTTTGATTGAAGAAAATATGGTGGCTCTACTAATTTGTATGTTCAATTATTTGTATTTGAGAATAGAAGAACTAACAAACATTCATCCTTGAGGTTTATGTGGGGAAGAAGGTCTGTGCATTCTAGAAAATATTTACAGTACATACTCCATAAAAAAGAAGAAGAAAATATAAGCAATCAACAGATATGTAGTTAACTAGATATAAAAAATTCATAGATAGAGAAAAACATTTATGTGATGATGATTAGATGGATACTCAACATGAAGAAAATCCATTTTTTGAATTGAACTCAAGGTGATTTGAAGCCCACCAAATTATTGATGAATCATGTGAAGAAGAAGATGATGAAGAAACAAATGAGGATTCTCAAAATGCTACAAAGGCATTAGAAATTCTACAGCCTTCGAGAAGGGCTGCACAGGTGTTACGAGGAGTTCCCAATGAATTACTAGAAAGTTATGGCTTGAACAAAGATGTTATTATTACACCAAAGCATACTAAAGAAAATGAGAATAAAGATAAAGGTCAGTCATTTAAACATGCCCTCCTCATTAAAAAAAAATCCTCTTTCAATATTGTGCATAAAAATCCATTGTATAACAATGAAGAAAAGAATAATTTTGTTGGCCGAAAGAAAAACCAAGGAGATAGAGCCAAGAATAATTGGAGGAATAATATTGCTACAAATCAAAACAATGTGAGGAGGTTTAACTTTAATCAAAATAACCAACAGGAAAGAGCCTCTATGAACATAGAACAATATAAGAAACTAGATTTCTTAGGATTAGTAGGTTATCCTAATCCTTTATCCAATGATGTAATAAGCACTATACCTAAATTCTCTGGGGAAGGAGATCAATCTGCAGAAATGCATGACACTAATATTAAAAGTACCATTGAAGAATTAGAACATAACGAAGATGTATTCATGAAATTATTTGTTTAGTCTCTAACTAATGATGTTGCAGAATGGTACATAGGGTTGCCTGAAAATTATAGAACTAGTTGGCAAGATTTTGTAGACTTGTTCCTTGATCAATTTGGGAACCATACTAACACTTCTTTTGTGTCTCATGAATTAACCAGTATGAAGAAAAATTCTAATGAAACTATTTTTGAGTTTAATAAAAGATTCAATAAAGTCTTGAACAAAATACCTCAAGACATTAGGCTTGTTGACTTCTTTCTCATAAATTTTTATTTAAGTGCCTTTGAAAGCAAGACACATTACAAGATAAGGTCTCACAGACCTGATACATTGCAAGAAACCTTTAAAGTGGATATGATGATTGAAAATGATTAAAAGGTCGTAGGTAGGGTTGGAAAAAGAGAAGATCCTAGGTTTCTTGATCCCAAAGCACCTAAGAAAATTAAGGAAGAAGATAAGATCAACAAGATCCTCGAGATGATTAAAGATTTGCATGTGAAGGGTGAGAATGAAGGAATAAAAAACAACAAACCTTATAATAAGGAAAGATATAGGGTGCAAGACATGCCATATACCAAATCATGGAAAGATGGTAAACCTATCAAGAACACTGATACTCTTGACCCACTTCAGAGAAATAATAAATATGTTGAGAAAGGTCCACCGTGTGAACTATATGGAATGCCACATTCTCCATAACAATGTTTAGTGGCTAGGAATGTCTATGATGATAGCTTTCATCCTGGGCATGAACCACAAATAAATGCTTTGTCTCTTTTGGGGTGAAGATTCTTCAGAAGATGAATATGTGTCAGATGTTGAAGCACGAAGGATGAGATACTTGGATCAACAAGTTCTCTCAAATGAAGAACCAATTAGAAGAGTTACAAAAATTGAAGAAAGAAAATCTCTCACAATTGCAATAGTTGAAAAGGCTAAGAGTAACTACAGATTGAGGAATAGGATGATTAATCTAGACCCAAAAAGAAGGACAAGCCTTCTCAGAATACCTTACAATAGACACCAGAAATAGATCAACAGGCACTAGGTAAGCAACATGTGAGTAACTCTTTTATTTCTAATTCTTTGTCTAGATTAAAGGTTTTTGTCCCATTCTTAGAAATAATGAAAATTCCTGAATATGGTAAGGAAGCTCTAAATATTATATCAGAAACTAATAAAATTCATGAGAAGAATCATGTTGAAGGGACCACACCAGTTATTTATTTAGGGACAAATGTAAATGAAACCATTCCTCAAGTTGACCCCTTTTACTTGACTCTTCTTATAAATAATAAGTTGGTTAGAAATTGTATGATAGATTTAGGAGCCATTATGAATATTATGCTTGTTGAAGTTATGAGCGAATTAGGATTAAAAGTAGACATACCTTATGGAAAGTGTTATGCAATGGATAAAAGGTTTGTCCTATTAACTGGGGTTATTAATAATTTTGACTTCAGGTTACCTTCTTGTCTAGATGTTTCATATAAGACTGACATAACTGTGGTTGATGTCTTGACTTCCTATGGTATGTTACTCTCAAGATAATGGTCAAATCTAGTTGGGGGGCATATACAATTGGATTTATCTTATGCAACAATTCCTATAAATGGTAAGGATATAAGAATTGATAAAGAACCTAGATTTGAATATATCATTGAACATTTTCACCCTAACATAAAAATATTTTTTTGTCAAATGGATATAGACAATTTTCAAATAAATTTTACAAACCTATCCAGAATATAGGGCATTCTAGTATTCTTATGCAGGAGGAAAATTAAGGAATATGGTACCTGCATTATGATGGAGCATGTGGTAAGGAAGGAAATGGCATTGGAATAATCTTGACATCCCCTTCAAGTAAAATCTTTAGGTACACGTTCCTGCTTAACTTTGAATGTACCAATAATGTTGTTGAATATGAAGCATTAATTTTAGGAATTGACATTGCAGGACATCATAAAATTAAATTGCTATTAGTATCTGGTGATTCTGAGCTATTGTATGCCAAATAAGGAACATATTTGTAGCCAAAAGTTCTAGATTAAAAAAATACAAAAATTTTGTATGAGATTTAATTGAACATTTTAATACCTATTCAATCAATAGGATATAAAGGAGTGATAATTCCTTGGCTGATTAAATGGTGAATATAGATGTTAAACAAATTGACATATCACTTCAAGATTTGGTCTGGGTGGAAATAAAAAATAGGCCATCTATACCAAATAATATTCATAATTGGCAGGTTTTTGAAGATGACAGGGATGTTTTAAATTTTTTGACATGTCAGGAAAATTATCGAGATATTGAAGTTGACTATAATGGATTAGTGGAAAGTCGGGATGGAAAGGACACTATTTTGGGTAATGAAATAGTTCATCTTAAATCTAACAAAATAGGTTAAGGATTGGTCACATTAGAAATAGTTTTCAATGAGCATGAAATGATCAATACACAAACCCCTACCATGATAGAAGATCAAGTTGAGAAGATTAAGCTACGGAATGAATGTTTTCCAAGAGAGGTGTTTATTGGTAAAAAATTATCAAAGAAAGTTAGAATGAATCTAATTTCTTTTCTAAGAAAATACATACATATTTTTTCCTGGACATATGATGATCTTAAAGCGTACAGAGAAGATTTCTTTTAGCATGAAATTCTTCTGAAACTAGATGCTAATCCATTCAGACAAAATCATCATCCCATGAACCCAATGTTACCACCAAAAATAAAGAAGAATTAATTAAAATGAGAGATCTTGGAATAATAAAACCAATAAGATATTCTACATGGGTTGCCAACTTGGTACTAGTTAGAAAAGAGAATGATGACATAAGGTTATGTGTTGATTTTAGAAATTTGAATATATCATCATTAAAGGATAATCATGCCTTCCCAAATATGGAGTCTCTATTACAAAAGGTTACAATAAATGAATTTCTATCTACGATGGATGGTTTCCCTAGCTATAATCGGGTAAAAGTTAAAGAGGTTGAACAATATAAAGCTACATTTACTACTCCATGGGGGACATATGTATATGATAGGATGCCTTTTGGCCTAACCAATGTAGGGGTAACATTTCAAAGGGACATGGATGTTGCATTTGATGGTCTAATTGATCACATTTTGGTCATTTATCAAGATGATTTGATGGCTTATTCAAAGGAAGCAGGAGATCATTGCAATCATTTAGAAAAAATCTTCAAGAGTGTTCTTGAATATGGAGTATCTTTCAATCCAAAGAAGTGCCAATTTGGAGTAACAGAGGGGAAACTATTAGACCATATAGTTTCCAAGGAAGGTGTCAGAATAGACCCTGATAGAGTAAAGGCCATTGATAATAATAAAAAATCTAAAGACAATCAAAGCAATACAATCATTCTTTGGTTAGATCAACTTTGTTAGAAGATTTCTATCTAATTTTGCTGAAATTATTAAGCCAATGTCAAAGATGTTAAAATAGGGGGCTGATATAGTTTGGGATGATGATGCCTTACATGCCTTTGCAAATATAAAAAGAGCTATTAAAGGAGCACCTATGCTTAAAGCCCCATATTTTAGTAAACCCTTTCAGGTTTACTCTTTTGCATCTTATCATATGATTGTTGTTGTGATGCTCCAAAAGAATGAAGAAGGGTATGAACAACCCATTGCCTTCTTTAGTAGAAGTCTACAAAATTCTAAGTTGAACTATGATATAAATGAGAAGCACGCTTATGCTTTGGTTAAGGCAGTCAAATATTTTCACCCATTTTTAGTAGATGCTAGCATTATTGCTTATGTTCCCAACACAAAAATTAAAGACATATTCAGATAGATTGAAACTACTGGAAGAAGATGCAGATGGATTAATCAGATCCAAGAGTTTAGAATTGATATTCAAGTAACCAAATTGGTTTGAGTTCAACGATTGGTGAAACTTATGGCAGATGCCAATTTAGAAACATCACAAATCAATCAAGTGGAAGAAGGTAATAACATAGTAAGCATAGAAAATTATTCTTGTTATACTGATGTTGTCTATTACTTGAGAACTATGAAAAGTTGTGACAATTGGAGTGAAGATTAAAAAAGAACAGTTAAATTACATGTACCAAAATATGTTCTTATTAAAGGAGAGTTATATTAGAAAAATAAAGATGACATATTACATTTATGTCTTGATACTAATCAAGCACATATTATTCTTAAAAAATTTCATGAAGGAGTCTATGGAGGGCATTTTTGTGTTCGGACTACTGCAAACAAGATTTTGAGAGTAGGATATTATTGTCCTCATCTCTTCAGAGACTATTGTAACTATGTGAGAAAATATGAAGCATGTCAAAGGTTTTCACGTAAAATAAAATATGATGGATCTTTTCCTCCTACGACATTATAAGCACAAGAACCATTTCAAATGTGGGGAACAGATTTCATAGGTGAGATCATTAATAAGTCAAGCAGTGGATTTAGTTGGATTTTAGTTGCTATAGACAATTTCACTAAATGGGTTGAAGCTATCCCGACTAGAAGATCTAATATTACTGTCATTACAGATTTTTTGATGAATAATATATTAACAAGATTTGGTGATCTAAGAAAAAATATTGTTGATAATGGGATGTGTTCCAAATCAAAAGAATTTACAAAAATTTGTACTAAATATGGGATAACAATGTCATATTCACCCCCTTACCATCCACAAGGAAATGGTCAAGCAGAATCAACTAATAAGAGTATCCTTAAAATTATTAAAAGGATGTTTGATAGAAATAAAAGAGTTTGGGACTCAAAATTACATTTGGTTGTCTGGACAAATAGAATAACAAGAAATATGTCAATTGGATTCTCACCTTTTGAACTTGTAAATGGTCAAGAAGCAAGAATTCCTAAAAACAACTTGATACCAGTATATAGATTCATTAGATTTGAGCAACTTGAGGATATAGATTTTATGGATGAAAGAATTATTGCCCTATTAGAATTAGATGAATAAAGAAGAGCAACATTGCAACACAACCTTGAAAGACAAAAGGTTGTGAAATACTTACATGATAAGCAAGCTTCTGAAAGAATCTTTAATATGGGAGATTGGATGGTAAAATAGAATTTTAAAGACCAAGATAAGGGAAAGCATGGAAAATTTGATCCCTTGTGGTTAGGACCTTATATCATATTTGATAAAGTTGGAGAACATTCCTTTCTTCTTTACGAAATAGATGGGCACATATTAGAGTTTCTTGTTCATGGACAATATCCAAAACTTTTTTTTTCTCTTAGTTGACTATTCATTTATTGTTCCTTATTCAGTATGACTAATATTTTATGTTCTATGTTTTTTATTTTTTGTTTGTATCCTAGAGATAATTGGATTCTCACCATATCCCAAAGGAATAAGCATCCCCAGAAAGAGCCAATGATGGAACGACAAAATTTCTTGCCAAGTTTCACAAAATCGAGATCCCACCCTAAATAATGTTTTGATTTTGTGATTTTGAGAAATATGAAATTCTCATGCTCCAATTTTGTGTATTTTAAACTGAGTTTCATGTGATTCTCCAATTTCACAATTTTGGAACTAGACTTTCAGTTGTGCTTTGATTTCGTGAATTCGATGAGGATGACATCTTTGGTCTTTGATTTCATGATTTCGATACCAACGGTTCTCTGACATTTCATAATTTCAAGAATTAAAAAGGAGCATTTTTATCATTAATTAATAGGCAAAAGAGGTTATGTCAAGGATTTATTTCATTCGTTGGGTTTTCTCTCAAGTATAACATTACTCGAGGATGACTCATGCTAAGGATTTGAAGGAAATATGGTCATTACATGTGTTCTACCTTGATCATAGATATAAGGGAATTTGGCCATTTTAATCTTTTATAGAAAAAACGTTATTGTGTGATTTTCTGTGTTTTTTTTGCAAGGTAGAAGATATGGGTTTACTAGTATAGTCATGAGACAAGAACACAGTGCGTCACCAAGTCATGCAACCTAGTTTGACACCCAATGCAGAAGACCAATTTAATGTCATTAATAGCATGTATGCAACTGCATGGGATTTGCAAACAACATATGCCTGGTACCATAATGACTGTCATGAGATCTTGATGGAAGAGAAGAAGGGGGAAGCTTTGAATATGCTTATTGGAGTGTTGGATGAGGAGGTGGTTGAGGGCTTGGAGGAAATTCTCAATATGATGAGAGAATTATAAATCTCTTTTGTGATCTGTTTTTTATTTTAATTAATCTATAACGAGTTGTAGATAGTTTTTAGTTAATTAAGATGACCATGCCTAAATATTTTTTGTGTCCTTTTGTGTTCTATAAGAAAGGATACCAGGGCCATATAAAGATATAAGATTAAAAAAAAAAGGAAATATAGACATTGTGAATATAGGATACATAGAGGAAATTAGATACTACAACTTGTTATAGCCTAGTTGTACCTTATTTTTGAATTAATAAAATATACTGTATTTTCTTTTTGAAAGATAGGGAATTGGTCATTGATTTGTTGAGTTTAAATTTCTCTTAGATTTATACTATTTCCAGAACAAAATTAAGGCAAACTATTAGAAACAAAACTCATATTCTTATGTATGTTTTTATGTAATTGGTCTTCATTTTGAAGTTCAATTCAATTATTTAGGGTTTGTTAAAATCTCTCAATTTGGCTTCTCATTAGTTGATGGTGGCACACTTATCTCTAAGAAATAAGACTAATTTAGTAATTGTTTTTGAAATTAAAAGTGACCAAAAACAAGGGGGTCGGCCCTTAACAGCCAAAAGGCTGATAACCAGCACATTACCAGCCAGTAACAAAACTAGACAAAAAGAACAGGAGTACCAACAGGCAGAGACTTAAACCATAGACCAGAAAGCTAGAACCAGAAAGGAAACAACCTAGCTACTAACCACAGTCCTTAAAGGCACCCAGGCCTAATAAAAACTTAAATACAACTAAATACCAGCAAAACCATGACTTCCAAAAAAGTATATAAAGTCTTTGGATCCTTAGATCCCCATAACTGAACATAACTAAAAAAGACTTAGATTTCTTTTTTCCCTTTTCCCCTTGCATGAAGTAGAATCTGGGCCCAGTCATCGGCAAGAAACTTGAAGAGTAATTTGTTGTCCTCCATGTCCAAGCCAACTTCCTCCTTCTCATGTGCCAGGAATTGGAGGGTAGTTGTAGTAGCATGAGTAACTTTAAGTCCAAACTTGGAGAAGGTGAAAAACCCCTCCTCCAAAGCCTTGACCCTTTCCTACAAGTTCATGTAATGCTCCTCCACCGCCTCAGTCTCCTCTTTATGCTCCTCTCCCTTCTTTGCAGCAACCTCCTTCATTTTATGTTCCTGTGCTTTATCCTGCAGTACCCGTGGGTTAGAGGAAATCTTCAAATTTTTCTTAACAGGGGAAGAAATGGTAATTGGGGAATTATCGTTTTTGCTCATCTCATCACAAAAAGTAATAGGCTTAAGTGAGAAGCTGGCAGAAACATGGGTTGTCTCAGTATTCCTTTCTTTGTTGTCCGACACTTGAGTTTGAGTATCACCCATTAAAATGTTCCCAGAATTGAAACTTTTTCCCCCCTCCTCATTACCTTCATCCTTTTTGGAGTTGGAAATATTTTCCTCCTCCCTTCTGTCACTGTTATTGCCTGAGCTATCTTCTTCAACTTCCTCAACCTGGTATTTGATGGACTTCTGCTTAACCCTAGCCTGGGACTGAGCTAACCTACCAGACCTTCTTCTTGCTTTTTCCCCAATATCCTCACTAGAATCCTCTCCAACAACCTCAACCACCTTTTCTACTTTAATTTTCTTGTTTCCCTTTTTTTCTAGGGCTATGTCAGGTTTTTTTCTTTTTATTAGTATCTTTGCTAGGAGAAGGCCTAGGAGTATGGATTTTCGTCCCCGTATTGGAGCTTGGGGGGGAACCTGAACTATGGCAGGGGTTTTCCACTACAACCTCTCTAGGGGGAAACAAAGCTAAGTGGAACTGGTACAAACAAAAAATTAACCCCTAATGAATAATGGTGAAGTTTAAACCTTTATTCTTTTTTTCCCTAATATCATTAACCATATCCTCGAGCGAATGCAGAAGGAAAAATAGAATGGAAATGAAATCCCTATTTCTAAAGTGATTCAACAATGGAAAATGATAATAATAGCACACTCCAAACTTTCTTTCCAGAGTGAGATACTTCATCGGGACCAGACACACATCATCCTAGGGCTCAGGTAACTTATCCCTTTTAAATAATTCAGTAATTGATAAAGTTGACTCTTTTCTCCAATTTGGAAGGCACTGGTCATATCAAAATTTGAAAATTGAGGATAGCTTTGTGGAAGGTAAACAATTAGTATCATCTCTCTTTCATGTGCTATTACATTTTTTTTGAGACCCTCCCCTTTATTGCAAACATTTTTTATTATAATCAATTTCTCCTTGAGAAGTTTTGCCAACTCAAGAGTATTATTAAGTCTACAATCGCAATCATTATTTCACTACAAGTTAAGGTACAACCACCTAGGTCTTGCATAATCTGAAGTGTGGAGATTTAATAAAGTTAAGATTCAATCTTCTTCATTGGCTAAAATTGTGTTGAGTTTCCCAACATCGAGTAGGCAAGCTCAAAGAAAGTCAACCAACAATTTTGTGCACCAACAGTACCATCAATGAGTTCAAAGCACTTCAAATTGAGGTAGAGCTTAGATCACTGGTACCTGATATTTTTCCATCCATTGAGGACTTATTGATGAGGTTTAAACAACATATATGTTTGTTATAGGGTTGTGGGAGGAACAAGACTGATATAATGTGCATTTACCTGAATCTTTCTAAGCATCGTCAGAACTTTCAAATTTTTTTCTTGTACCATTCATTTCACCATGGATGTTTTGGATCATCGATTCACCATCCCATCCTTTGAGGTTTTTTGTGATCGTTTGACTCGAGAGCAAGAAAAGCTCTCTTAGTTGGACTCTCTCACAGATCACAAAATCATGCATTGGTAGCTCACACATCTTTGATAAATAAGGAGAAGAAACAAAAGTCACAATGTAAAAAGCCTCAGATGGATTCTAGTACTCAGCTCTCCTTGGGAACACCTTCTCTTAATGAAAACAAATCAAAGAGAGAAAGATTGAAATGTGCTTATTTTCAAAAGCCCAATCATGATGAATCACACTGCTATGAGAAGAAGATAGATGGATAGGTTTCAGATTTGACTGGTCTTCTTCAAAGAAGCAATATTGACATTTCTTCTACTTCTCACAAGTCTTTTTCTTCATCATTTTAGAAAAATGGAAAGACACAATAAAAGGTCATGCATTATGTGCAACTACTACTCCACATTCTTCTAGATGGCTACTAGATTTAGGTGCTTCACACCATATGGCATCTTCTTAGGATTTTTTCTCTTCTTTTGAGGCTTCTCCTACTGCACACATTTTGATGTGGAACAAAATTATTATGACTGTATGTAGGAAAGGTTCTATCGATATTGATGATGGTACATTTTATGATGTATACTATGTGTTCCATCCTTTTCCTCTAGCCTTCTCTCTATTTATCATATCACTCATAGTAGGAAAATTGAGTTCACATGAGATTTAGTGCACATCAGAGATATTGAGACATGCAATATTGTTGCTATAGGGACTATTGATCATTCTTCCCACTTGCACTCAAACTCTCATTTTGGTCCACCATCTTTAATGCTAGAGAATTACTCTCTTTCTTTACAATATCCTATTAAGGTGAAATCAGGCCACTTGAACTTATGTGTTATTCTTGAGCCCAGTGTTGTGACTTCTACACCTCCACCTCATGTCTAGATTCCATATTTTGTACAAGATTACTCTTCAAAATTGTCTAACATTGGATCTCCATTCATTGAGCCACCTAATGTAGTTGTTGAGGATATATCAGAGGACATTCATCTCCTCTGACATGAAAAATTTAGCACACACGTTATCCCACCTTCATTGGAGATTCCATTACAAGATTCTTATGCATTCTCTTTTGAGCATCAGCTAGGACTTTTGGCTTCACCTTACATTCAAGGGTTTCATCTTCCTTGCCCACTACCATTGTTTCTTCCATATTGGAGCTACATTAGTCTTATCATCAACACATGAGTTCTACCATTCTAGGGAAGCTATGGAGTCTCGAGCCTCTATCATGGGGGGTTTCATTGTACTTATGGCTTTGTTAGAGATTCTTGAAACATACCATTTGTACTTTCTTTTTCATCCGTTTTCATCTATTTTTGGAGAAGGGTTTTTCCCATGTGGTTTTCCCTATTTCTCCATTTTTTTTGAGATTTGGTTATCTTGGGTACCTCATCAGGCCATGTTGTCAGGACCCATTTATGCTTTTAGCATTGTAGTTTCCTTTCTTTTTCATGCATTGTTTGTAGTTGCATGGTTTCTCATATTAAGGGGGGTATTAGAGAAAATGATTAATTTAATTACATATATTAAATTACCTTTACTCCCCACTTAAGATTTTACTTAATGCACATGCATTTCTATTTAATAATTAAATTTCTATTTAATAATTAAATATTAACTATTAAACACCATTTACATTTTAGGATTTCCCTTTTAGGTTTTACGATCTCCTTCTATAAGGATTGATCCATTGTATATTTTATTTACTCTTTTTGTTTGATAAATGTAATCTTGCATATTTTTCAGAACCAAACCCTTGCCTTATCTTGTCTTTTCTTCTCTGTGAGGGGTTCTTGCATGCAGTTGTTCTACTAGATTAGTAGATTTGTATTACTCAAATCCTTCAATTCATAATGATGAGAGGTGAAGAATAATCTATTTTTCAATGATTGGGTAATATGTTTACAAGTTACATGTGACAAAAAAAGGATGATTGAATGATTAGTATGATCGATGTAGTCAAAGAAAAAGAAATGATGATGAGTTTTATTGGATGACGTGATATTGACTTGGAAGTTAGATGATAGAAGCAAGACATGTGAGAAGATTTTGGAGGAAGTCTTGTGTGGATCAAACACATTTTTACTATTCTAGGGAATTGCACAAGAAAACCTAATTAGGAACAAGGCAGTGATTCAAAATGTTGTAAGAACATATGGATATGTGAAGTTTGTAATTACAATTAGGGTGAAGATTAAATGATAAAATAATGAGTATATGTTAGTTTTTTTGTAGAAGAAGAGAAGTGAGTATTAGAAGTATAGAGAAAGAGAGAGGTCAATGCAGAATGTGGATGTGATTACAAAGTGTGATCATGTGGAGAAGTAGAGATTGAACAGAGAGAAGTTACAGTGTGAGCATAGCAAAATCTACATAGAAAGATGCAATGAGATGACTAAACCAAAGTGAGATAACTTGTAAGGTTGACATGTAATTACAAAGTGGTAGCATTGAAAGGATGACACTTTAACCAATAAAGGAGAAATGTCATAACCACTAATAGTATTAATTGATGAAAAGTTTTTTTTACTATTAGGAGAGGTGAAACAAATACTTTTGAGAATAAATAAGGGAAAAGAGAGTCCATTTGTTACATTTCCATCTAAAAACACCCTTGAGAAGCTATCTATTGCAATCATCATGACTATTATTATGTGTAGTGAGTTGAGAATTGTAAGAATGATTCATTTATAAATACTACCATTGGCGAGGATAGAAATATCTAAATGTGAACCTAGATAAGGTTAGAAATTTTCATTCAGAGTGATGCAAGTGGCCATCAAAAAAAAAATGACTTTTTCATTGAAAAGAAAGAAGCAACATTTTTTTAGAAAGAAGCAACATTTTGATTTTTAATTTAAAGGAGAGCTTCTTGAAGTGGTGTTAGAATACAAGTATGGGCCTCAATTTTCTCAAAAAAAACATTTGGTGCACATATATGATGATTAAATAAAAGGAACTTGGAAATCTTTTTATGAAATCTAAAACAAATTTAGGAAAGGGTAAGTATTGGATTTTAGTACTACCACAGTCTTATTATTTGCTTAATATCGAGCAAGAAATAGGTACACAAAAATAATCTAAAGTAACCTAATATGGTAATTTTATAGATAAGGGCTTAGTTACATATGAAGTTATCCTTGTAGAATTAGAATTTATATATTAGAGGAAACCACAATGACCAAGTTATTTTGTTACATGGAAATAATAGAAAACATGAAGATTGACATGTAGTCTAAGGCTAAAAGAGATAGAGGTGCATAGAAAGAAGAACGAAAAAAATCATAAATGAATGAGTGTCAAGGTATTAGATTAAACAAATATTTCACCCTTAACAAAATCATAAAATCTCTAGGAACGAAAAAATTAGAGCAATGATGTAGTAGAAGAAAACAAGTAGGAAACAACAATACTTATTACATAATTCAACACAATTTATGTGCATCAACATAAAGGAAGGGAGATTAAAAAATAAAGGGAAAAAATATTATTATTATCTAAGGAGTTATTACTTAAACAAATCAATTTTGCAATGAATGAATTTTAATTTTTTAAATAATAGTATATTATGTAACTAATAGTATAGTGTGCAATAAACACTTTTTAAAATAATAGTATATTATGTAGGCAGTGCTTCTCTACTAGTCATCTAGCCATAGTTTTTTCTTTTTCACATCATAAGGTTGTTGTCACATAGTGGAAGGATTCAAAA
Organism: Cupressus sempervirens; assembly: GCA_028749045.1. NCBI lineage: Eukaryota > Viridiplantae > Streptophyta > Pinopsida > Cupressales > Cupressaceae > Cupressus > Cupressus sempervirens. The sequence goes on along the minus strand of CM053793.1, from coordinate 517,132,434 downwards.
GATGGTTATTTGATGATCCTAGTTGTTGGTTCTTCCTCTAATGACACTCTTAAGGGAGATGATGTCTCCCCCTGGGCCTCTTTTGTTTGTGCTCCTCTGTTCTAGTGGATATCCCTCTACATATTGTTGATTCAGTCCACTTTGGCTACATTAACTCTTCTTCAACTACTATTTCTCCTCATGTGCTTTAACGTATGGATTGTTGAGGTTCAACATTTTCAGAAACTCCCATCTTGTTAATGATATTGACTTTCTCTCTCGAGGCCCACCATCTTGTGTTGGCGATCCTACTTATAGTATCATTCATATGGTCATTTAATGTGTCATGCCCAAAATACGAGGCAAAACACACGCAATTTTTATATATTATATTTTTAAGGTTAATAATTAAAATTACATTCACTAAGTTTGAATAGTTTAAATTTAGTTTGAACAAAGGTACAATGGGGATATCGAACAGGTTCTACAATCAAGAGACTTGATATTCCATTTTGGGTTTAATAACAAAGAATATGAATGGGTTGTTAAAACTAAGCATTTGTTATTCAAATGATTAATTAATTTGAACAATCCAACTTTCAATTAATTAAAAGATTTGACACCCTCTCACTATTGTTCACTTTTAAAATAATTCGACATTAACTGTGATTCTTTCACTACCTACTAACCTTAATAACTTGAACGACATAACAATTCAAATCATCTAACTCTAATCTTTAATTTCATAAACAAATTTCAACTTTAATCTAAAAGTAATTACATCCAAATCTATAATATATCCTAAAATAAAACTCTATAAAATAATAATAGTGGTAGTAAAAAAAATTAATAGAATTTAAAATAATAAATAGAATATTACATTCCTAACTTATAGAATAATTTGTAAACAATAATTTATCAATGTCTTTAAAACATTTAAACTAAATTACAATTACAAAAAAATAAATTAAGATTGATTAAATTAAAACTTAATTTAATCTAACTATCTATCTTTTAACCAAACCAATTTAATTATCACAGATTTCTAAACAAAAAATTTAATTAAGACTAAAAATTAAATTAAATTTACACTACTTAAAATTAAACTAATCTAATACTAACTTAAATAAATAAAAACTAACTTAATTCTACACTAATTTTAAATTAAAACTTTTCTTAAAACAATAAACAATACTAATCTAAATACTATCTATCCTACTTCTAGGCTCACGTGAGCCTTCCTTGAAGCTTTAAAAAAAAAAAAACAAACTTAAACAAATTCAATTCCTAACTACCCCAAACTTAACTCCCTAAACTCCCTTGGCCACTTGGCCACTAGACTTCCCCCTGACCCATGCCCCAAGAAGATCTTGGGCGGATCCCAAGACAACCTGGCGCTGTCCCAAGTCTGCCAAGGGTAGACTTGTTCTCCCATTGCTAAAGCAAGAAAGCCTCAAAGTTGCGCACCTAGGAAGGAGAGTGAGGGTGCAATTAGAAAGGGGATTCATTAAGAATGTTTAGAACTAACATGTCACTTGCCACGGATGTCAACCAAGGAGGTCTCGCACTTCCCGAGGTTAGCCTGAGGATGGACTTCGCATGGAGAGGATTGGTTAAGGTGGTTGGGGATGCCAAGTCAATATTTATTGCTTTTTCTGCTTGCTCCTCTAACCTATGTCCCAAGTCCAATCAATCGCCTAGAAGAAAGGGAGGGGTGTTAATGAACAATGTAATAATTTAAAGGTCTGCTCCTTCAGACTTCCCATGCGCTAGAATCATGGGATAGGTGTGAGGGGTTAGGTGAAGGTTTAGGAGAAGGGAAGGGTAATAATGGTTAAAAGTTTTTTTGGTGAGTTTTAGGATAGAGGTATGTATATATATATATTTCTTTTTCATTATTTATTGTTTTTTAACATCAAAATTATTCATTTTTATATTTAAAGGATTTGAGAAAAGATTTTTAAAAAAAATAATCAATGGAATATACTCTGTTGCTTTCTAAGGATTAAATTTTGTCTCTCATACATATTCTAGAGAGCAAAATGCTCCTGGGAGTGTTCATTTTTTTTTTTTGCCAAGCCAATTCCTTACTAAATGTTGATTAATTTTGAAGTGTGAAAAATTTCTAACAAGCCTAATTTTCTAAGAGGCATATTTTGAGTCTAATAGGATTTTATAACAAGGTGGTGCATACTATCTTACTCCTTTCTAAATGAATTTGCAAAAATGCCAAGCTAACCAAGAAATCGAATAATGTGTTTAAGCAATAATACAAGATTTGTTTTATTTCCAATTAAGCACGGATTGAATTGAGAATTGCAATGTAATATAGTTTCCTTCTTTAGCAAGATTGAACTTGAAAATACGTAATTTATCATCATCATTCTATCTACTCATCAATGCCCATATGCAAGAACTGAAATAACATAAGCTACAATGCAAGAAAGTTTCTCAATCTTTTCTCTCTATTAATCAACCTGGTTCAAGGCTCCATCGGGAAAGAACCAGTAAGAAAACCTGACATCTTTTCCAAATACATCAAAATTCAAATACATTTTTACATAATGTTACAATTCAATTGAATTCTCTTCTAGGTCTTTCATAAGAGGTCTTTTCCAATATCCATAATGCACCAAGGGAACCATGGGAAAGACAAGAACTGACCCGGAGGTAAAACAACATATATGATGAACAATTCAAGCATGCAATCCCAAACCGGTTTTGCACAATAGTTTCAACATTGAACCAAATTAGGGGGGGAGGTGGAATTTCTCAATAGGAGACGTCAATCACCATACCATAACATAGCTCTTTTGGGGCTAAAATTCAATAACTTTCGTTCTTCTACAAATGCCCTTTCGAGGCCAATATAATAAGGGTTTTCATTCCTTCTCTTCTTTAAGAATTCAAATTTTCATACAAGGTATGTGATGACAAGTAGGGGCCCATACACCCTACCCTCTTTCCCTTTTCTCACCATGAGAGGAGACTCTACACTATTGAGGTCCAACTAAGGCCCTTCCTCCTGTACTTGGCCACTTCTTCCCTATCCAAGGGTGAGTAATGCCAAAATAATCCCCATGGAATCCCCTCAAAATTTCAAAGCAAAGCATAAGAGTGACATCCAAGAACAAGTTAAGAGCCCTCCCCAAACAACCTCAACACACATGCAAGCAATACAAGAACAACACAATGCCTTATGCATGAATCAAAGTATAAACAATATGAAGAACATGATCAAAAGAGTGAAGAACCCTACCTTCACAAAATAAAGTTATGGTAAAATGACAAGTTGAGAAGAGCTTATCCTTTCTTTCCTTCCATCTTCAAACTTCTCTCTAAAAAACTAGAGATTGGGTAACAAACCAAAAACTTCTCCAAAATGCATCTAAAAATAATCCTAACTCAACTAGGCTTTAGGTAACCCCAAGGTGGAGTTTGAGTCACCAACTCATGAGAGAGACAATTCCATTTTCGCAATCAACCAAAAGTAGGGTTTTTGAGTGACCCTAAAAGTCAACCTAAGAGGCTAAGGGGGTGGAAAGTACTCCCGACCCATACCCTTACCCTTAGGATACTTAAATTTAATATTTTTAGGCCCTAAAGGCTTAATAGAAACGAAACAAAAGCTAGGAGAATAGTAAGACCCAAAAAAAACCTTCAAGGAAAGACAATGCAAAATAGCACAAATTAGCAAGGGGTTTAGTTTCGTCTTTCCATTAGATTTCTGGCTAAATATCCTGCACACTCATTGCACACATCAGTAGTCCAAGAAATCACATGCATATAGGTAAATTACATATCGAGAAAATCATGTAAATTTAAAACATCCATCTTTCTAATAATCAATTATTTATCTCATTTTACTCATATTTTCGACCATTAAAATTGAATAATCAAAGTGTTAGTTCTGCATTCATTTACTTCATCATTATACATGTTCATAAAGCATTAAATGACGAAATCAAATATCTGAAAGTAAAGCATCACACATCATAAAATAGCATAATAATGTTCAGTGCATCAAATAATGTCCTAACATATTGAGTCATGAGTATCAAAATAGTAATATATCAACTATGCTACGATGGGTCGGGGCGAGGCCTCACATAATGGGTGAACGAAGAATTAATCTGTAGTCTCACACATTTCTCCCAACATTGTGGGTGAGTTGCCTACTCATACTTGCTAGGGTCACTAGTTGTATTGTTACTCTAATGTCAATAGTCTTCTCTTGACCATTTTATAATTGCTTTTTACTTTTTATGCCTTTGAATTGTCATTTTGTAAGGGACAACATCCTTGTTTTGTTGCTTTTAATAATAAAAAATATAGTACAATACTACTAACAAATTTAAATATATTGAAATGAAATTGATTAAATTTTTGTTATTAAATGAACTTATAAATGATAAAGCTAAACCACCTATATTATTGTTCAAAAGACTCATTCTTTGTTACGAGTTTCTCATTCACATTATGTTTATAAATTTATTTTACTGAACACACATATATAATTCTTATCAAGGGTAAAAAATATTGTTCGCTAAGGACTAGCTCTATTCATTTAAATAAATTAATGCTATAATAAATAATATTATTATTTTTAGAATAATAATATATTATGTAATTGTTAGCCCCAATGGATAATGTAATTGACGATGTTACAAATGCATGTAAAAGAGTCATATAAGTTGTTGTGTTGTCATTGATGTCAAAGTTTTGATTGGTGAGACATCATGTTAACTTAGTAGAGTGCTATATCATTTGATAAATGAAGAGGGTTTGATTGATGAAGAGGATTTGAAGAAAGTATGATGAAGACAAAGTTGATTAATTATGGTGTTCAATGAGCACTTGAATAAGTTGGATAGTGATAATGTAATGTTGGTTTGATTACTGTACAATCATGAAATATTGTAATGTATTGAGCTATACAAGCTATACCAAGTGACAAGGTTAAAGAAGGTAGACAATATTCATTGAGTGACTAGAATTTTCACCAAGAAGTTGGAAATGTAAATTTAAAAGTTCAGTATTGGCCGAGTAAGTTCAGTATTAACTAAGTGTTATATTACCCGAGTGACATGTTATGTTCACCGTGTAACAATAAGAAGAACAAGTTTGAAAAGAAAAAATTTGAGGTTAACTTTTGATGGAATTGAAGAATGTTTGAGATGTTTAAAGGCACGAGTCAAAGTTTGTTACAAGATCAATGACAAGGAAAGTGCAAGAAAGATTTGATGATGGAAATTGAAGAATGATAAGAATGAGCACAAAATTATATGAAAGTTCTATTTTCTAAGTGGTTACATGCAATGAATCTGAAATTGAGGATTGTAATTAAGCGTTAATATTGTAAGAATTTGGAAGCACAAAGATGACCATTTAAGGAGGGGTTGAGCAAGTTTTTTGGTTGCTGGTTGGATGTTGATTGTTGGTGGAATTTTTGGAGAAAAGAGATCGAAGTGTGAAGTTGTTGAAAGTTGAAAGAAGAACTAGGTGAACTAAGTAGAGAAAAGAGAAGACCAAAGTAAAGTTGAAAGAAAGAAAAAGAAAGGAGTGAATCACTCAGTCAATAGAATAGAGAAAATAGATTAGACGATAGAGATAAAAAAGAGACCAATCATAAAGGAGATCTAAACAAGAAAGTTAGTGTTATACCTAACAAACCATTTGTACTATTACTTTCTAATCATTGTAGCAAAAAAATATCTTAACTGAGTGGACCTAACAAGTCTATGAAATCATATATGGTAACATCGATTAGTGGTGTTTATAAGTCCTTTAGAGATGGCCACTCTTTAGACAAGATCAATGAGTGATAAAGTCTAGATGATCTTTGGTGTAAATCATCTAAAAAGATCACATTAACAATGTGTATATAAACCTTTAACAAGGTTGGCTCCTAGTAGAGCTCACTTTAGAAGAGTGAAAATTTTGGGTTGCCAATCCCAAGTGGTTTTTCCCTTTATAGGGTTTCCACATTAAAAATCTTGGTGTTAAATGTGTGAATGTTTTTATGTTGCAAGTTAATTTTCATGTTATTTTCATTTTACTCAACTTGGTAACAACTAGGTTAATGTTTGGTAATAACTAAGCTTTAATGTTGTTAGATAGTTATAACATAATAGTGAATGAACAGTTTCAAGTAAAGTGATTGAGTGAGTTAATTAAGATGTTGAATGAGTATATCGAATAGAATTTTATAATGATTATGAAGTATGTTTGGTACTAAAATTGTTTGAAGGGATTGTAGGATAACTAAACATAATTGATTCACCACCCCCTCCCCCTGCCCATTCTCAGTTATCTAACAATTGGTATCAAAGCACAGTGCTTGGAGAAAGAAGTTTAAAGGAATTTGAGCTAAAGATCACAAGATATAAGAGAATGGTACCAAAGTTAAACAAGGAGAATTTCTCATGACAAGAAAAAATGATGTTATATTTATCTAGAGTTGGAGATAATATTACTCACTAGTTGGACCATGAATATGATGCACCTCTTGCTCCTATGACAATGGAACAAATGACTGAGAAAAGGAACCACAATAGTTTGATGATTGAGATTACATCTTCTCTTAATGATGTCAAGTTTGATGATATCAAGAACTGCACCAATGCTAAACATATGTGGGATGAGTTAGCACTTGTACATGGTGGAGATCCAAATGTAAGAAGAGCTAAAGTTGAAAGTCTGAGAGGCAAGTATGATGACATGAGAATGAAAAAAAATGTTGCACAATATCTAAGTCGAATTAAAGAAGTTGTGAGTGAAATCAAAGTTGTTGGAGGAGTTATCAGCGACTCTAAAATCATAAGTAAAGTTCTTAGGACTCTTCTAACTTCTTATGCTATCAAATTTTTTGCAATTCAAGATGTAAGAGCCATGCTTGATAATGTTTTGACAATTGACTATTTAGTTGGTCGATTAATTGTATTTGAATTGAGAAATTTTGACAATAGTATGGTTGCACACTAAGTCTTATATTGATGAAGAAAATGAAGTGGTTGAAATGGTACATGTTGCAATCAAGGAAGATCCCAATAGAGAAAGGTATGAAAGTGAAACTTCCCTTATTTCACATGTTAGAAAGAATGATTCGTGGATTATAGATAATGGATGCTCACATCACATGATAGGTGATCAAAGTAAGTTTGATAAATTTGAAGAAATTGATGATGGTAGAAATGTTGAGCTAGGTAATGATGTTTCATGTACGATGAAAGGTAAAGGGTTGCTAAAGTCGAATGATAAGATCATATGTGATGATGCATATTGGGTACAAGGACTAAAGTAAAATCTTTTGAGTATTGCTCAGTTGAATAATTCAGGTCACAAATTGGGATTTCATAATAGAAAAGTCAAGATCTTTGATGATGAAAGTAATCTAATTGGAACTCGGATGCAAACAAGAGGTAACTTATTTTATCTTGATCCTACTATTGAGACACGTTTATATATCTAAAGTTGAGGATGTCTAGTTCTAGCATAAAAGGTTGTGTCATATAAACTTTGAGGACATGGTGAAGGTTAGTAGAAAGGAAAGACTTAGAGGCTTATCGAATTTGCAAAAACCTGACAATTTTAAGTGTAAAGAATGTCAACTTGGTGAGATGAAAAAATCTAGTTTTTCAAGTAAAACACACACGTCAAATGATATCCTAGAACTAGTGCATATTGTCTATGTGGACCAATAGGTGTGGACACTTATTATGGTGATAGATACTTCATATTGTTTGTTGATGACTATTCTAGAATGATGACTATTATGTTCATGAAGGTCAAATCACATGCTTTTGATATGTTCAAATGGAATAAAGATAGATTTGGGAAAGAAACTAGAATTTTTTTGAAATATTTAAGATCTATAGAGGTGGTGAGTTTATGTCTATTGCATTCACTAACTTTTGTGATGAGAATGGTATTAAGAGACAATTATCTGCACTAAGGACACCACAATAGAATGAAAATTCTAAGAGAAGGAATAGATCAACTATTGATTGTGCAAGGACAATGATGATTAAAAAATATGTTTCTCAGATATTCTTGAGAGAAGTAATTAGCACTATTTTTTATACTCTCAACTGAGTTCAGTTGAAGAAAGGAACAAATAAGACACCCTATGAACTTGGGTATACTCATACACTAAACATAAGTTATTTCAAAAATTTTGGAATTAGGTGTTATATTCACAAGGATGCAAGGAATAGTAAAGTTGATTTTAAAGGAGATGAAGGTGTATTTGTTGGCTATTCATCTAAGAGAAAAGCTTATAAATTTATGAACAAAGCTACTAATAAGATGACTGAAAGTGAAAATATAAGGATTAATGAGTTTGTAGAAAAGAATGACATGGGAAAAAAAAGGAACCTGAAGATTACAACAAGTTTGTGTATGTGTATGAAGAGGCATCAGACACCCTACTCAAGTTACATCACAGATCCACTGAACACTAGAAAATATCACTTGAGTTATAGAATGCTTTACTTGAGCACAAAATAGTACTACCCGAGCATGAAGTTGAATCCCTACTGAGTGGAGAAAATGCTAAAAGAAGAAGAAATGAACCTATATTGGCCAAATATGTGAGAAAGAATAATTCCCCTAAACAAATTATTGGTGATAGAAGTAGTGGAGTACATACAAGAAGTTAAGAGACAATAATTTTTTGATTGCTAATTTTGAACCAAGAACAATTAAGGCTGGATTGGAAAATGAGAAATAAGCTAAATGAAAATGGAGAAGTGGTAAGAAACAAGGCAAGACTAGTTTGCAAAGGTTATGCACAAGAAGAAGGAATAGATTATGGTGAGACTTTTGCACATGTGGCAAGATTTTAAGCAGTAAGAACATTATTAACCTATGCTACATACAAGAAGTTCAAATTTTATCAAATGGATGTCAAATCTACATTTTTCAATGGAATACTTGAAAAGAAAGTCTATATTGAACAACCTGAAGGATTTATTGAACCTGATCAGAGAAACATGATATACAATTTGAATAAGGCATTGTATAGATAGAAACAAGCACAAATAGCGTGCTATGAAAGCTTGCATTCCTATTTGATTAAGATTAGATTTGCTAGAAAAAGTAAGAATAGTAATATGTATTTGAAATGTGAATCTAATGATATGGTGTTGATTGCTAAAATAATTGTTGATGACATTATATTTGGAGGAAATGATATGTTATGTAAGACATTTTTTGATCAAATGAGTATAGAATTTGAGATGCTAGTGTTTGGTGGGATCAAAATTCTCATTGGATTACAAGTTCATCAAACAAGGAAGGTATATATGTGACATGATCTAAGTATGTAAAAGAAATCTTGAAGACTTTTGGGATGGATGAGTCTAAGCCAATCTATACACCTATGGTGACTAGAGTGAAATTATCAAAGGAAGATACTACTAGAGAGGTAAATGAAACACAATATAGATTTATGGTTGACAAACTACAATATGTTGTACACAATAGACCCTATAGTGTACATGTTGTTGGCATAGTTGTAAGATTTTCCTCTAATTCGAAGGAGACAGACATGATTGTTGTAAAGAGGATATTCAGATATCTAAAAGGAACTGAAGATTATTACCTATGGTATAAACAAGATGATGAATTTAATCTTAAAGTCTACATTAACATTGATTGGATTGGTAATGTGGATGATAGAAAAAAAACATATGTGGTAGAGCTTTGTTTTTAAGAGAAAGATTGATAAGATGGATAAACAAGTAACAAAGTTGTATTTCACAATCTACTATTGAATTTGAGTACGTTGTTGTTGCAATTGATTGCTCAAATGTTGTATGGATTAATAAAATATTGGAAGGTATGCAAGAAGAGGTAATTGAGCTTGTTACTATTTATTGTGATAACACTAGTGCAATAAATATATCAAAGAATCCTCTCATACATGGAAAAATAAAGTACATATCAATCAAGTATTTGAGGGAGCAAGTACAAGAAAACAAGTAAGAAATGAATATGTGAAATCTAAAGAGAAAATTGTAGACATATTTACTAAGCCATTACCTAAGGATGATTTTGAGTATCTAAGAGGTAAACTGGGGGCAATGCCCCTTTTCAAATCCACTAGGTGAAGGTTCATGTTGCATCAATTTGTGGATGAATAGAAATATCTTTGTGGAGTTAATGCAAGAGTTCACACTTTAGGAACACTTCTGAAGTTGTGGAAATAAATGTGATGAAACTAATGTATAGTCCTGCAAGGTACAAAGATAACTACAAGGTTTTATAAGTTTGATGTTGAAATTTATAATGACCTTTGGTATTTCTTTCAATGGGGTGGAGAATCAGTGAAGGGGAAGAAGTATCTCCAAAGTGAAGTATATCAATAGTACAAAAGGGGGAGAGAATCTATAAAGAACTGAAGTATATCAAAGGAGAAAATATGTAAGGGAGAATATTACCAAGGAAAATAACAAAGTCAAAGGGAGAGATGAGATAAGTGAGAATTAGAGAATGTTATGCAATTGGGGAGAAATTTTGAAAGAATCAAGGTGAATTTGAATAGAAGAAAATCATATCCTAAGGTTACTATGTTGAAGATTGTTGCTACTAAAAATACAAACCAAGTTATGAGAACCTGATGAAGTCAAAGAGCTAAAACATTGCATAGTTGTCAATGCATACATTTGATTACCTTATGTAATATTTTGTAATGTAAAATCATATGCTATGTTTTGCCACCAATGCCAAGGGGGGAGATTGTTAGCCCCAACTAATAATGTAATTGATGATGCTATGAATGTATGTAAAAGAGTCATTTTAGTTGTTATGTTTTTATTGATGTCAAAGTATTAAGCTGGCTAGACATTATGCTAAATTAGTAGAGTGATATATCATTTGATTAATGAGGAGGATTTGATTGATGAAGAGGATTTGAAAAAAGTATGATGAAGACAGAGTTGATAAGTATGGTATTCAATGGACACTTGAATGAGTTGGGTAGTGATAATGTAATATTGGTTTGATTATTTTACAATCATGAAATATTGTAATACATTAAACTATATAAGCTATACCGAGTAACAAGGTTAAAGAAGGTAGACAGTATTCCCTAAATGACTACAATGTTCACTGAACAGTTGGAAAAGTAAAGTTGAAAGTTCAATATTGCCCAAGTAAGTTCAGTTTTGATCGAGTATTATATTACCTGAGTGACATGTTATGTTCACCGAGTAACAGTAAGAAGAACAAGTTTGAAAAGATGGAATATGGGGCCAACATTTGATGGAATTCAAGAATGTTCGAGATGTTCAAAGGTGCGAGTCAAAGTTTGTTACAAGATCGACGATAGCTATAATCAAAGGAAGACCTAAAGATGGAAATTGAAGAAGGATAAGGATTGACACAAAGTTCTATTAAAGTTCTATTTTCTAAGTGGTTACATGCAATGAATCTAAGATTGATGATCATGATTAAGCCATAATAATTAGAAGAATTTAGAAGCACAGAGATGACTATTTAAGGAGGATTTGAGAAGAAAAAAATTGTCGTTGGTTGGATGTTGATCACTACTGGAATTGTTGGAGAAAGGAGATCGAAGTGCAAAGTTTTCGAAAGTTGAAAGAAGATCTAGGTGAATCAAGTAGGGAAAAGAGAAGATCAAAGAAGAGATGAAGGAGAAAGAGAGGAGTGAATCAACAAGTCAAGAAAATAGAGAAAAGAGATCAGATGGTAGAGATCAAAAAGAGACCGAGCAGAAAGATAATCTGAACAATCAAAGTAGTGTTATACCTAACATATCATTTGTACTATTACTTTCTAAACATTGTAGTAGAAAAATATCTTAACCAAGTGGACTTAACAAGTCTTTGAAATCCTATATGGTAACATCGATTAGTGTGTTGGAATATATATAAATGGGAAACAAGATACCAAGAAGGGGGGTGAATTAGGATCTTAAACTTTTGACTTCAAAATCAATTTCATTAAATCATACCTAATATCATGATTAAAATTATAATTCTGAAACATAAAATAAGTTCATCACATCCATAACAGTTCAACACATAACACACTAATTTGGTTACCCAGAAATTCTTCAAGATGAAGGTAAACTTGGGTTGGGGATGAAACCCACAAATATTCACTGTTGAAACAATAAAGTCAACATGTTAAGGTTACAATGTTTGATCATAAGATATGATCTACCTAGTGAAATGTTTGTCTTGTTCAAGACTTAAAAGACTATTAGGTCTTGCCTTGTCATAGGGATTGACACTTACAATAAAGTAGGGACTCTATTAAGAGATTTACATAGGCCTGTTAGGACCACTTTGTTAAGAGATTTTCTCTCTCTTAATTACAAAATAGTTGATTTAATACTTGACCCTTGGTATGCTCAACAAGATGATCTTAGGTCTCCTCTTTCCTCTATCTCTGATCTGATTCTCCTAATTTGATAAATCTGTTCAGTTCTTCGTTGCTCTAATTTCTCTCTATTGGATCTGTCTCTTTAAATCCTTCTCATGCATGTATCCTTTATGCTTTTCATCCATTAAAATTCTAGGGTTAGAATCCTCCTTAAATAGACTTCATGTGAAGCTTCTAAATCTTGATCAATGGTTTAAACTTCATCATCTTTTGCCATTTATATCTTTTTTTATGATTGGTTGAATTGTTTGCCTAGGGATCATTACCTTCTACTAATGATGCGTAATCATAATTTGATCTGGCTCTACATATATTAAGTCTCATAGAAATGTCAACCAAAATGATTTACATATGTGTTTGTGCCATTAGAAACTCACATATCTAAACTATTTGCTTGACACTTGAGTGTCCTGACGCTCGGTCATGTATATTGTTGCTTGGCTTCTATAAGTTTGTTTTCCCAACACTTGATAACTTCTCAATATGATTGGTTATCATTATATTACTCGGCTCATACTATATTCCTTGGCTTGCATAGTTTCTCGATCTCTACTAAATGCTTGACAATCGTTGTTCTGCTCGGTGTAAGTGTTACTTGCTCAGCATTTACTAGATAACTCGGTCGCAATGATGACCTTGTAATCTTGCCTAGTAAATTATTTACAAATGACTAAGTGTTTGGTCACTAATTGGAAACATGGGCTTAGAGGTCAAAATGGTGGTGTTTATAAGTCCTTTAGAGTAGGCCGCTCTTTTAGACAAGATCAATGAGTGATAAGGTTAAGATGATCTTTTGGTGTAAATTCTCTAACAAGGTCACATTAAAAATGTGTATGCAAACCTTTAAAATAGTTGGCTCCTTGTAGAGCTCACTTCAAAAGAGTGAAAATTTTGGGTTTCCAGTCCTAGGTGGTTTTTCCCTTTATAGGGTTTCCATGTTAAAAATCTTGGTGTCGAATGTGTGAATGTTGTTATGTTGCATGTTGATTTTCATGTTATTTTCATTTTACTATAACTTGGCAACAACTAGGTTAATGGTTGGTAATAACTAAGTTTTATTATCGTCAGTTGGTTATAACAGAACATTGAATGAACAATTTGGAGTAAAGTGATAGAATGAGTTAATTGAGATGTTAAATGAGTATACCGAGTATATGCTTATGAAGTTTGTTTTTGAAGGGACTATAGGATGACTGAACATAATTGACTCAACACCCCACCCCCACCCCCCCACCAACATTATCTAACAATAACATAATACAATATCACTATCAATTTTTTTTAAAAAGTTGAAAAAAAATTGATAATATTTTAAAAATATTTGATATGATATTTGAACTTGTTTTTAATTCAAAAATATAAAATAAATCATAATTAATTTTAATTTAAAATACTTATATTTAAATATATATATTTTAAATATTAATTCATAATTATTAAATATCTAAAAATATTAAATGACTATTTTATAAAATATATTAACATAATGCTTAAATTATAAATACAAAATATTAATTCATAATTATTAAATATTTATAAATTTAATAATAAAAATATTTAATGACCATTTTATAAAATATAAATACATATTAACATAACATTAAATAATATAATATAAAATTGATTATTATGAAATTAAAGTAGGAGAAAGAGGGCTTTGCAACTCAGTAGCCATAAAGCCCTCTTCATTGCATTATACTTCCATTTAATGGCCTCACCATCACTCGAAGATGGCCTTAATTACTTTGTTGCTTCCTTTTCAAGGAAATCTTCGTCAAAGCATGTTGCATTTGCTTCTCCCTATTCAACTGTGAACCCTTTTAAAAAACCCTCAACATCAATGATTGGTGCCTATGAACCTAAGAAAGAGAAGGATTCAAACCTTGGACAATGAACCACCAGGTAGGAACAAGGCTCTAGTCCTAGATCTTTCAAACAGGAAATGCAAGGATCTCGAACTGTTGAGCTAGGAGCAAAGTTTTTCAAAGGTCAACCAAACACAGTCATCACTATTGCCCAAGGGGATGAAGATGGAGGTAAGAACCTATCTTGCCTTAATTTTATTGTTAGGCCTAATGAAAAAATGCAGCTAGAGCTGATTAAGGAGAAAGATAGGCTTAATGATTGTGCAATTTTCTTTGTTGCAATGGACCAAATTAACTTGCCATCAAGGAGTTTCCTAAATGATTGGTTGCTCAAAGTTTGGGGACATAAATTAGGGTTTAATTAATCTTTCTGTTGAATGGTTCAAAAAGGTCTTTTCATTTTGATCTTCTCTAATCCTGAGTCCCATTGAGCTATAGTTGAATGCCAATTCTAGAAAGTTAGTAGATGTGACTACCTTGGTCTATGGATGTTATTAACGATGAAACTCTTGCCTTGTCTAGTCCAAGATGGGTTACGATCAATAATCTCCCACCATTCGTCTGAAATTTCATCATATAGTTTCTTGAACCAACTGGTAGGGTATTGAGGATTGACCACCTTAATTCCTAATTATGATGTGTGAGTTTTTCTCTCTACATACCCTGGCATGGATGCACCTAACAATATTTGTCTAGATATGGATAACACCCCTATTGTTTTCCAAATCTCATACATGGATGGCCTTAATTCTTGTTATCTATGCAAAAAATGTTAGGATAAAACCATGGACAGAAATAACAATTACATGCAAATATAATTAATATTAGAATCTAATAAATTAGATAAAAGAAAACACAAGACACCAAGATTTAATGTGGTTCACCCAATCCCAGGGCTACGCCCACCAAACAACAAGTCCAATATTATTATGATCTAGTGATCACAACCTGATTACAAATTGTAATCCCTTACAACTCAATATTACCACAAGAAGTAATTTTTGCATCAAACCTTATGAAACAATCCCTAACCCTAAGCCCTTTTATACAAGTATTTTGCTACTTTAGGGTTAAAATTAGTTACAACATGTTGGTCATAAAATGTTGATAAAATAGCCCCAAAATGGAGTATGTACAATACTTCCTAAATCAGTCACCACAATCTAACAAAAAAGAGGGACATAAGAGGAAGAAGTGTCCTATTTCGAAGAAGAAAACTTTGACCCCTGCTCTCCCCCCTTTTATTTAATCCCCCTCTACTAATAATGCTCTCCCAAATCTAAATTCTATTATTTTCCCTGCACACTTGAATTCTGCTTTAGATCTACCCCAATTAGACTCAGCCAATAGAGCTTGGATGAAAGATTTGGATGGTATTTATGCTTCTCTAGATAATATTAAAATGCAATTCTCCAAATCCTCTAAGAATTCTCCCCGAGTGTTAAAAAAAGCCTCAATGGATAGACATGAAATCAGAAAGGAGGTTCCAAATGTCAGGTTTGACCCTGGTTCTAAATCCCCAAGTCGTCTTACTTCCTGTCTCAATGCACAACAATTGGATCTTAGAACCATCAATGAAAGGGCTCAACTCCATAAGTCTGCTCCCCCTATAAAATATCTTCACTCCCCCCATACTCCCATGTGGGGGAACTTATTTAATTTTCCTTCCCCTCCTCCTATCAGCACCTCTGTGGAGATTCCTAATGGCTATTAGGGGTTGGAGGACAGACTTGAACCAGAGGAGATTCAAATTCCTATCTTAGTGGATTGTCTTCTCCCTGAGGAGAGACTGAATGACTTTTATCTCATTTTTATCCATGCCCCTCCTCCTCCTATCCCCACCTTAAGGGACAATCCCTCCATATCCCTTATAGAACTCAAAGGAATGTTCATGTCAGTCCCCATAAGGGGGTAAGATGGGATGGGGAGAAGGTACAGGAAAATATTCCCCCAGATGGAAGTATGGGGGCTGGCCTTGAGAAGAGAGACTCGGTAGAACTAGGATCTCTTTCTTTTAAATTTGAGCCTAGTGAAAGTAAGAAAAAAAAACTGGATAAGACAGACCCATTCATTCTTGGTAAGGGGGAAGTAGTGAGGAGGAAAAGAGGTAGACCCTACCAATCTGAAGGCAATTCCAATCCCTCTAAAATTTCTAGAGAGAAGCTCTCTGATTTCTATAGAGGATTCCATTCCCCTATGGAAACTAACAAATAAACAATTGTTATGGAGATGATTAAGCTAGCATCCTAGAATGTCAGAGGATTGGAATCCTTTGGTAGAATGTACATTGTAAAAAGATTTTAAATATAGGTGAAATAAGTAGACATCCTTTTTTTTGCAAGAAGCAAAAGTTGTAGGCTTTTCTTTAGATATTGCTTTAAAATGTATTTGGAAGGATGCTTTTGCCTTTTCCACCAAGTATCCAAGAGGTAAAGGAGTCATATCTATTCTGGTTGGTCATAAATGGAATAAATTTTTCTATCAATGGGGTTGCTCCCCTTGCAATCAGATCACCTAGGTTTCCTTTAAAGTAAAAGACTTTGAATTTGGTATATGTTAGATATATGATCCTAATGATCCCTATGATAGAGTCAAGCTTTGGCAATGGCTCCCATCTCTCCCTAACCTTCCATGGATTATGGCTAGAGATTTTGACATGATAGGACATGCCCAAGATAAGTGTGGAGGCACCAAATTTGATTGAAAAATAAATGAAGAGTCTATGTGGAACAAACTAATTAATAAACTCAATCTCATTGACAACCTTGTTGGTCTAAAAACTCATTCAAAGGGCATATGGTACACTTGGTCAAATTTATAGAAAGGGGACACAATAATTTATTCTAGACTTGATAGAGTTTATTTTAACAAAGACATCTTCAATTGTTCTAAACCTCAAGGAGATAATCATGTCCAAGTTGTACCATTTTCTCTCTCTGATCACCATCCCATCATGGTGGATTTTTTTAGGATAGGTCAACCTATCCCTCAATATAAGAAGCTTAATTCTTTTTCTCTAAATGCTTCCCTACTTGAGGATGAGGATGTCCAAGCCGGAGTCAAAATCATTAATTGGTATAAATCCTCTATTTGGTAGCATAAGGACCCCATCAATAAATGGAGTCATTATCTTCACTCATGGCAGAATTTGTTTAAGCTAGTGGGTAGAGAAAAGGCTAAAGACATCAAGGCATGGGAATTTAAATTGATCTCCTTCCTTCATGAATCTGAAGTGTCCGCCCAAACCCAACCTCTCAATGGGAACATGGTGGAATTAGTGGCCAAAGCCAGACATAATCTTAAGAGAGTTCAAACCAACGAAGCTCAAGGAACTAGAATAAGATCAAGGCTTAATTGGTTAAAATTTGGTGATAAGGGGTCTAAGCTCTTCTCACAAATCTTGAAATCTAAAGAAGCCAAAGATAAGATCAATTGTTTGTGTAAGGGAGGGAATACTATCACTGAACTAGAAGCCATCCTTGATGCTTTCATTAACTACTAAAATACTTTGTTCCATTCTGAAGATGTTGACAACTACATGAAGGGAGCTAAAGAGAATATTCACTCCATTATTCCTAAAAATCTCTCTAAGTCAGATTCTATACTTCTTGAAGCCCCTGTCAGTCTGTAGGAAATTAGGAAAGCTATATTGATTATGGCTAAAGAGAAAGCCTGGGGACCCGATGACCTTCCAGTGGAGTTCTTTAAAAGTAATTTGGAGTGGATTAGTATAATCTCAAATAGTTATATGAATATGCCATGAACAAAGGAACATTAGGACTAGAGATCAATGTTGGCCTTATTAAACTTATTCCTAGATGTGGGGATAAAACTCACATTAAAAATTGGAGACCAATCACATTACTCAATGCAACGTATAAATTTTTGGCCAAAATCATGCTGCAAGATTGGAAAATATCCTTCCCATAATCATTAATCCTACTCAAATTGGCTTTGTCAAAGGATCATATATACTAGAAAATTTAATCACTTGCTGGGAAACTATGGATTGGGCTAAATCTTCTGGTCAACAGATTGGTATGCTCCTCCTTGATTATGAAAAAACATATGACAAAGTAGAATGGGAATTTATTTTGACGATGATTGATGTCCTTGGTTTCCCATAGCTATTTTTCCATATGGTTTCAATATTAATGAAAGATGCTACAACAACTATTGAAGTTAATGGAGTAAGATTAGGACCATTTAGTTTATCCAGATCAATCAGGAAAGGTTATCTATTGGCTCCCTCCTTTTTTTAATTTCTGCAGACTCTTTGCATTAGTTGTTAAGAGATTATGTTCTCTCCCTGAAGATTTGAGGCCCTATTCTCCCCAATGAAGAGTAAATCTCGAATATCTAGTTTGTCGATGATATTGTAATTCCATTTGTACTAGAAGAGGAAAACATGAATCATCTCATGACTAAATTGGATATATTTTGCAATGCGCCAAGCAACAAAATCTCCATCAATAAATACATTCGGTTAGGATGGGAGGAACACCCACCAACTTGTTGTAATAAATTCAATATTGGATGGTGAGGTCCAAATCACATTGTAAGATATCTTGGTATTCCATTTGTAGTTAACCCTAATATTAATAATATGTGGTGTTGGATCAAGGAAAAGGTTATTGAGAAACTCAATAAATGGAACTCCACCTATTTGACTATGGCTGGTAGGATTCAAGTTTGTCAGAAGATACTTTCTTCATATACAATATATTTCTTTTCAGTCTAGCAATTCAATGTGGGCCAATTTAGCTTCCTCCAAAAAATCATTAGAGACTTCCTATGGTCGGATGGGAAAGGGGGAAAAACTAGACATGCGATTAGATGAGACTAGTGCATTAAGAGCAAAGAGAATGGAGGATTAGGAATGAAAGATCTTAGAAAATAGGGTATTGCACTAGCAATTAAATGGATTGTTAAATCCATTGTAGGTGATGAACCATGGAAGGTCCTTATCAAAAATAATATATGTAATGCTTATCCTAGTCAAGTGAAATTCTGGAGTAGATTGGATATCTAATGAATGGTTCATAAGGCACAACACTTGGTGAAGGTTTTGCAAATGGGGTTGCAAGCTTTGGGTTTAACTGCGGAGGAAACTCCGTAGTTAAGCGCGCTCAGGCTGGAGTAGTACTGGGATGGGTGACCTCCCGGGAAGTCCCGGTGCTTCACCCCTGTGAGCATCACCTAGATCCAATGAGTGTTAAGTGTTCCATTTATTCTCATGAGAGATGGATTCATGTTGAATCACTACTCATGAAACATGGGTCATCGAGTTTGACTCAAAATCATACAGTTAAATCCTGATATTCACATCACAATTTGACTAGCTGTGGAAATCATGTCCTACTTATCAATTGATGAGCTTAAGGGGCTTTCTAATGAATGGTTCATAAGGCACAACACTTGGTGAAGGTTTTGCAAATGGGGTTGCAAGCTTTGGGTTTAACTGTGGAGGAAACTCCGTAGTTAAGTGCGCTCAGGCTGGAGTAGTACTGGGATGGGTGACCTCCCGGGAAGTCACGGTGCTTCACCCCTGTGTGAGCATCACCTAGATCCAATGAGTGTTAAGTGTTCCATTTATTCTCATGAGAGATGGATTCATGTTGAATCACTACTCATGAAACATGGGTCATCGAGTTTGACTCAAAATCATACAGTTAAATCCTGATATTCACATCATAGATTGGATATATTAGATATTCTATCTCTTCATGCCAATTTTTTTGTTAAAGGATCCAACCTATTCAAATCATTATGGAAGGGTTGGCTTACTATCAGATCCTTGTTGGGCCCTGTTCAAAGAATGGAATTAGGCAAAGTGTGGTGTGGGAGAGGCTCCATCTGGTGGAATTTGAAAAAGGATGGCAACCCATTGGCTCTTGTCCAGGGCTATTTCGCTAAGAAGTGAGCACAAGCTGGATTTTGTAGGTTTCAAGATATTTTTAAAGATCGAAGACTTATCCAATGGGATGTTCTGCAAAATAGATTCCACCTACCTAATTCACATTGGAAAACCTATTGTTCTGTTAGAATTTCCCTTGAGAAAACTATGGCCTCATAGGACTCTTGTTCTCCTTCCTCTTGCTCCTTTTAGCTAAGATGGATTGACTCCACCCCCTTCACCTTGTCAAATCCAAATTAATCTATTATGCCCTTACTACTAGTCACGTCATTGCTTATCATCTTAACTCATGTTGGAATCTAACCCTTAATCCCTAGTCTAGGAAGAAATACTTGTTGGATCTCTGGTCCAATCCAGTAGAATGTAAAAATTTTTGCTTTCTCTGGAAAATGTGGCTACATAAATTACCATTCAAAAAATCAAGGGGATAAACAACAGTTGTCTTGTTTGTCAACATCATGAATCTATGTTGCCTGTGTTCTTCCATTGCCCATTCGCTAGAGGTTCTAGGATTTGTTTGGTTTATCCTTTTATGGCAATTTTAGTATTCATAATATCCTTTCTAGGAAAATTTGTAGCAATTAGTTGTACAATATGTTATGGTCTATTTTATCTTCTTATATTCTTTGGCTAATTTGGAAATTTAGGAAAAATTACGTCTTTCAAGGAAAAGCTAGGTTTCTTACTAAGTCTCAAAAGAGACTCATAATTCTTGATATTTCTTTACAAGTCACAACAATCATCAAGCTAAAAGAAGTGGATTTCCTCAATATTCTGAAAGAAGGCAAAGGGATCATGGAATTAAAGGACTTGGCTCATGGCTACACCTCCTTGAAAAATGTTGAAGAACTCAACCTCCCTCTGACTTAACTAGTGCATAAATTAAAAGAAAGCAATTGAAAGCCAAAGGTTCTAAATACCTCCTCTCCTGGCTTGCCCCCCATTCCTTCTCCTGTTAGATATGCCACTACTAGCTACAGCAATGAGGAGGAAGCCTGATTTTTGCTATTGTCTCTCAGCTATGTTGGTACTTTAGTATGGTTTTAGGATGTATTAATTGATACTCTTCGCTATCACACTGTGTTTTTTTTTGTCTTGTTAGGGAATAGGTCTTACTTGAAAAACTTGATACTTTCTTCAGGATGATGATTGACTAAAACTTTTATCTTGTAATGCTTTATTATAGTCTCCTTTTGTTTTCTTGATATGGAATAATATAATATAAAATTGATGAAATTAATTAGATAAAAAATCTAAAATAATAATTATCTCTCACTAATATTAGAATTAAAATTAAATTTAGATTTAAGAAGAATTTTTTTTTAAAAATACATTCTAAAAATAGATTTTATCATAAAATATATAAAAATAATACATTACTAATTGTTCTAAATAAATTTTTTATTAACTAAAACTATAGATGAATCAAAAGAATAGTAAAATAATATATTAATTATTTGTTGTCCCACTTTGATTGTGTAAAAGTTCATCCTTATGCATTGTTTCAAAACAAAACTCTCGTACAATTCAAACCATAAAGAAATCTAATCTTATTAAAAGATTATATATATAATTGTATCATAAAAAGCAATAGTAAAAATAGAGGAAAAAATAACACACCTTTAATTCTTAAATATCTAAAATATATTCACATAATTATAAAATAATAAATTAATTTGAAGAAAAAAAAACATGATAAAAACGTTAAAACGTTAAAGCGAACCACGTCGAAATCAATTTATATGCTCCGAGAACTCCGGAATAATAATCGAACTCCGAAAAAATCGTGACATATAAATCGAAAACACTTTCTTAAAAAGAGAATATTGACAATAAATCAAGTGACATGTAACGTTCAATCTATTCCACAAAAAAGACATTACTTCAAAGGACTCTAAAAACATTACGCAATACTGAACATAACTTTTTTGAAATGATGATAATTTAGGAGTAATTAAATTGATTTTTGATTATTCTCATAATGT
Organism: Cupressus sempervirens; assembly: GCA_028749045.1. Lineage (NCBI taxonomy): Eukaryota > Viridiplantae > Streptophyta > Pinopsida > Cupressales > Cupressaceae > Cupressus > Cupressus sempervirens. The sequence goes on along the minus strand of CM053793.1, from coordinate 517,110,277 downwards.
TTTGCTTAATATTTATATGAAAAATGTTAAGTAATAATTTAATTATTTTTGGGATTATTATCTTTTGTTAAAATATATTTTGACTTACTCTAATATAATTTTAGATATGTTTTAAGATAATGTTTTGATATTTTAGTATGATATTTTATAAAAATTACGTTTATTTTTCTATATTATTATTTCTTTTTATTTGTACATGAAATCTTAGAATAGTAAAACTAATTTTAATAAAATATGTGACTTCAACAAGAATTTCATTTGAAGTAGAAATTTGTGAGAAGTTTTTCAATGTTTAAATGATTTTTTGTTATAGTCAATCTAGTGGTGCGATATTATTATCCTATATCCAATAACTTTGCTTAAAATGCAATTTCATATTCATTATAAGTCTTTATATGCTCATTTTTTTCCTCATATAATAATCTTGCATCTAATAATTTCACCTAAATCACTTAATTTTAAATTATTATTTTTATCTAAATATAGTAATGCACAATTGCTACAACCTAATTATGACTACCCTCGCCTCAAAATATAATTTGCTACTCTTATGTTATCTATTGAATGCCAATGTCTATACTCTCACAAAAAAATATTATTTTAACACTTTACAATCATGTATCTAATAACTCTACCCAATTCACTTTAGTTTATTTTGAGTTATTTTTTACCTAAATATAGCTGGGCACAATTAATACAATCTAATTATCACTATCCTCACCTCAAAATACAATTTCAATTACCACCTTGTTACTGAATGATGAATTACACACAACTATATATATTATATGCATTTATTTCGATCCAAAAAATGTGTTGGAAAGCTGGTTCTGATACGAGGACATTGGCATAGGTGTTTTTGGGTTTTGATCTAGTTTCGTTGCCTGTTTTGGTAGTCAAAGTTGAATGTTCTATTTTGCACTTCGGGAGGCATATCTTGAGCATCTGATCTCTAATTTGGGACTCCTTTATATCATTGGAAATCTATTTTCGTGCTCTTTCCATTGATGTTAGTTGTTGTTCCAGATTCTTCTCTAGGCATATTTTATTCAGTCTTTTTCTTTTTTGCATTCTGGTGGATATTCTGGTTGTTTCAGGTTCAGGGATCGATTTTGTTGCTTCAGATGATTCATCAAGACTTGTACTATCTTTTGTATCAGTCTTATGCCTTTTTTGTTCTTTGTAGACATCATTTGTATGCATTCTTACAAACACACTGAGAAAAAATGCTATATTGTATCTATATTTTTTTTATTTCAGTTGTTTGCCTCGTTTCGCCTTCTAATTTGAGTAGTGTCATCTGAGGACACTCATACAGATTATTGTATTCTTGGGATTCATTATATCTTGTGCCCTATTGTACATGCACTACTCATTATAAAGTGCCATGGGGTGTTGATGTTTTGCCTTTGTTTGCCATCTTCCTCTATCCAAGTGAGTGTCCCTTCTGTGACTTTAGCCTCATGACGTGTCTGAGATTGATCACCTCAGTACACACTTACGTACTTTTTTGAGCATCTTGGTCATGGTTCCTTCACTTGCAGTTCCTTTTGGCCCACTTTCTCAGTTTCCTGTCACCTCACCCTGTCTACATTAAGGGGGATTCTACTATTGTTTCTCATGCTTCCTTGGTTCAATTGATCAACTCTTCAAGATTTTGTGTTTTATATCATCTATTTTTTTGAGTTCAGTTGTTTATCTCCTGATTCAATGTAGATTACAGTCTTCTCTACCTAGTCAGGTTCTATTTCAGTAGAGGTTCTTCAGATTAGCAGTCATCTTATGAAAGAGCTTTGCAACTTCTACATGCTTCAATGATGCTCTTCATGATCACTTTGTTCCTATTTTTTGGGACATTCCTCTAGTTGGAGGCCTCTATTAGAAATGCTTTAGAATAACTGAGGGGGGGGAGTGAATCAGTTATTCAAGGTCCAAATGTCCTATTCAAACTTTTCACTAAGTGTAGTGAACCCATTCAACCATTCATTCATCCAAGCTTTAACTTTTCTAATCAGCAAGTTACTGTAAATCAACATGCAAGCATAACACATAAGAAATCAACACATAATAGAATGATTTATGTGGAAACCCAATTTGGAAAAAACCACCAGTAACATGCTACTCAATTCTCACTCTTTTGAAGTGATGCCCTATAAAAAGGCCTGCCCTATTAAAGACTTACAACACACTATTAGATGTGACCTTGTTAGAGGATTTAACCACTCTATTAGAAGTGGGCCTAGTTAAAGGACTTTAGAACATTCACTTGGAATGCCACTTTGTTAAAGGATTTACAAAAGGCTATTAAACCAACCTAAGTCCATAGGATTTTCATATCCAATACAATTGCTATAGATTATTAGAAAATCTTTCACTTGACTACAACATACAACTTATCTTGCAAATCTCAAATCACTTCTCAGCTCATACCCTTGCCTAGCCTTTAATCACTGCAACTCTGACAGCTTGCCCTCCTTTCAAGCTTAGTCTCCTTGAGTCTCCATGCTCAATGTACTAGTGCAAACATCTCTTCATGACCACTTGTAGAAGCAGAGCCTCTGTGCTCTTGCTTCTCTTAGATGTCACTTCCTTGACACCCTTCTAACCACTTTGTAGTTTTGGCTCTTCAGCAGCAATAGTATCAGCAACACTTTGCTTCTTGGTCTATGACTCCTTAAATAGAAGTCTTGGAGTTCTTTTCCCACTCGATTGTTCTATTCTTTAATTTTAATTCACATGGATTAGGTAGGATTCATGGCATCTAACCCATATTTTGTTTCCTCTAGAAACTTCTTGAATAATCCTTTAGAATTTGCCCAAAAATGGTTTACATAGAATTATGTGCCACTAACTCATCATCCTTATCTTCCAACTTGTTCACAAAATTCAAGACAACCACTTTGTTAGCTCAAATTTGGCGAATCTTCGTCATTCAAAACAATGTAGCAACTCGGCACTATTGTAATACTGGTGCTTGGCACATACTGTGTTACTTGAAATCAACTGTGTTTTTCCTAATGCTCGGCACTTGAAGATCACTCGGCACCAACTAAGAATTATTTGATGCTCGACACCTGATCTTCACTTGGCACCTAAAGATCACTCGGCACACACTAGAATTTCCTATTACTCAGCTTCAACTAACTTGCTCGACACCCACTAATGATCTTAGTTTAAGCTTTGCAATCATCCTTGTTACAACTTCTTCCTCCAGTGTTTCTATGTGTGACCAACCTTTGTATCTTTGAGTATGGTATCAATACATCATTTAACCATTGTCTTAATTGATCCTTGCACTTCATTACAACATCATGACTCAACCTTTCCCTTAGGTGCTCTTGTTACATCTTGTTGATCAAATCCTCTTCATCAATCAACTAAGTTAGGTGCTCTTGTTACATCTTGTTGATCAAATCCTCTTCATCAATCAACTAAGTGATAGTACTTGGATCTTATAAGAAAATGCCATTCCTACAAATAGCAGGTTTCACATCAATGAAAAATCAATGATTGAAAACAACAATCTTCCTTCTTTGCAGCAATCTCCCTCTTTGATCTTCAAAAATGAGCTTTTCAATCAGATTTCCAATAAGCTTCTTCAGTCCTTCACTAGATTTTTCAGCTATCTCTTTTTGGAGTAGAGTTTTTCCCACTGGGTTTCCTCTATTTCTTTGTTTCACAGAGATTTTGTTGTGATTGGGTACCTCATCAAGCCTTATTGTCAAGACCCAAGTTTGCTTTCAGCATTGTAGTTTCCTTGCTCTTTCTGCATTGTTTGTGACTGCATTGTTGCTCATCTTAAGGGGAGGTGTTAGAGAAAAAGGTTAATTTAATTTCTTTTATTAAATTATCTTTTCTCCCTTCTTAAGATTTCGTTTTATGTGTTTTTTAGCTTTCTCTATTTAATAATTAATTAGTAATTATTAAATAGCTTTCACCTTTAGGTTACCTTTAGTAACTTATTAGGTTACCCTTTTGGGTTTTGATCTCCTTTTATAAGGATTGATCTCTTTGTATTTCATTATCTTTTCCATTTCTAAAAATACATTAACATATTTTTCAGAGCAAAACCCTTTGCCTCCTCTTGTCTTTTTCTTCTGTGTCAGGTTTTTGCATGCAGGTATTCAAAGGCTTTGTGGATTTGTGTTGATCAAATCCTTCAACACACCTACTTATTTTTGTCTTGAAACTTTTGTACTACTACATTAAAAGCCAAAATTTTTACCAATCAATTTGTTTTTCTTGAGATAAGGCCTAGTAGTTAGAAACTACATTCAATTTTCTATAGATTCTTTTCTTACAATTTTTTAATATAAAGTCCATAACTACTTTAAAATTACATGTCAAGTTGACATAACCCTGATTTGTTGGTTTTTCACTACCACTTAAGGGCATAGTTTGGTTGACCATGACCCTACACGTACCCCCATGCATTTCATTCTTTTAATGGTGGGCCCTATATAGAAACTATGACTTGAATTATCTAAGTCCATTTTGTGTTTCAAAATTCTTGCATGTACATAAACTAAAACATAGAAAGAAAAAAAATGAAATATAATTCATTTCTTTATAATAATATTCAAGAACATTTTACAATCCCCCAAGATGAGGAATGGGTTTTCTATGATCTTCACAACTTTCATTTCACCATGCATGTACCTTATGAAAATAAAATCTCAGGATCTAGATAAATGTATTCAAGTGCACAATCCTAATTTGTAATGATAACTATATTTTTCATGCAACTATGTAGCTTAATTTAAAGGTATTTTTAGTGAAAATATGAATAATCACTACTATGCTCATTTTTGGGCATGTATGTTGCATAATGCTTTTAGTGATTTTTTGTATACTATTTATTCATAGTGATAAGCATTAAAGAAATGTATTCCATAACTAAATTGGCCCTGCAAGAGCGAACAAATTTTTGTCATGCTAAGTGTTGTTTTTCCTTTTATGGTAAGGTTCTAGTTTTTCCATTTTAAAAGGTTGCATTTAAAGTAAAATTTTAACAGGAAAGTTGGAAACATAGATGGCTTTCCAGTGCAAGTAGAGCCACTATGATCATATCAATTCTAGCATCTATACCCACCTATCAAATGTTTGTAATCCCACTACCCACAAGCATAGGTAAGAAAATTGAATCAAAGATTAGGAATTTTTTCTAGTAAGGAACCTCAAAACACAAGAAAGTCCCAATGATTAAATGGGAACATATTTTTAAACCACTAGAAAAGGGGGGACTTGGGATTTTAAAAAAGGCTTCTCAATACTTAGCCCTAAGCACAAAACTAATATGGAATAGGCTTTAGTAGCCTAATAGGAAATGGGCCTCCATTTTCTCAACAAGTATATATGTTGAATGTGGAACCCTTAAACTTATTTAGATCCCATAATTACCCCAAAGGATCATAAATTTGTTATTTCTTACTTACATGTAGAAACATCATTAACAACAAATTAGCACGGGACATTAGAAATAGCAGCAGTGCATTAATCTAGGAAGATTCGTAGGCAAGATGCAAACCATTGACATCCATAATCATGGATCCAAAGATTTAAAAAATTCTTAAATAAGAATGGTGAGACAAGCTTTAAAAATATATTAAGATTGATCACAGTTTACCAACTCTAGGATGGAAATGGAAGTTCCCTAGAGGCACTCAACTTTTCAAAGAATAAATTATAAAATTTAAGGAGCATCTCAAAGAAAGAACCTTTGTGTACAAGCCAATAGATGGTAAAATTCTATGTTGTGGATCTAATGATGGAATATATAAGGTAAAAAATGGATATAAACAAGATAATAATCATCTCAACCTTCAAAATTTAGAGTACCCGCTATAATTGTGTTGGAATAGTCCATGCCTATGTTGGAAATTTGTTCAGTGCTCCGCTTAGGATTTGTGATAAGGGTTTAGCCAGCTCTTATGTACTATAAGTTAAGTAGTTGTATTGGGCATTGATAGATTGGTCTTTTGGTGTAACGATAACCCCACTCTAACAAGTGGTATCAAAGCTTGGACACAGGTTCAAATCTCTAGATCCTCAAGTAACACTAAGGGGGAGATTGTTGAAAATTTGTTCAACACTCCCCTTAGTAATCGTGAAAATGATTTAACCGCCTCTTGTGTACTATAAGTTGAGTGGTTGTATCAAGCATTGATAGATCAATCTTTTGATGCAGTGATAACCCCACTCTAACAACCTACCCATAGCTAGTATATTACTATGTGAAGCAATGAATAAACACATTCTAATGGTAGAATGGTTTAATAAGTTAGGCTTAAAAGGACTTTCTAAATCATGTGTATTATGTAAATAGGATGAAGAAACCATGGATCACATTCTTCTCAACTACCCCTATGCAACAAAATGTTGGAAAAATGTTTATTACAAATTGAATTGGTCATCAACACATTCCAATGATCTTAGAATTTTCTTCCAACAATTTTGCTATAGGATGAAGAGTTTCTTATACAAAGACATATGAACTGTCACCCCCTCAATAACCACGTGGGAACTCTGGAAAGAAAGAAATAGAAGACTATTCCAAGACAAGTTGATGACAACAGACTCGTTGGTTAACAAAATTAAGGCAAGTATAGTAGAAACACTTAACAATAGTCTTAGGCATACCAATAGTATTGAAGGATGAAATAACTTGATAAGGAAAAATTGGGTTGACCCCTCCCCCCCCAATATGGGAAGGGTGGTAAGAAAAGTAAGTTAAAAAGGGTTCAATGCAAATGGGAATCCCCAAGAGAAGGATAATATAATATAAATTTTGATGAGGCAACAAGAGGTAACCCTGGTACAACTGGCATTTGATATATAATACACAATAGTGCAAGGCAAGTTTTCACTAAAGTAGCAAGAACATTAAGAAACACCACCAACAACATGGTAGGAATTTAAGCATCCATAGAAGATCTTCAACTAAGTAAGGAACTTGGAATCACAAAACTAATAGTTTACCTAGTGACTCCCAAATAGTGATTAATGTGACTAGGACATGAAGTACACCCAACTAGAAACTAAGTACTCCATTATAACACAGTTTGTAACTCCTTAAAACCTTTACATAAATTGAGATTAAGCATATATATAGGGAAGGGGCTAAAATGGTTTATGAACTATCCAATAAGGAAGCTAATGGAAATACCATAAGATATATCTCTAAACTAAGTTGACCTTTTCAATTTTGATAGGAAGGCAAATGAATGTGCAATCCCCAGTGCTCTATTATTCATAGGATAACCTCAAGACTATAAACTCAACAATTTAGAATAGCTTGAAATGAGTCAATCCAATTGACATGCATCACTTTTGTAAATGACAACGTAATAGTTTTTTGTCCTTTTTTTAGTTATTAGGTGAACATAGAATTCCTAGGTATTGTCCACTATTAAACCAACATTCTTCACATCACTCACTAATCACAGTTATACATTCAACCTTGAATAAAGACAAAAACTTTATCAACAACTAGAAATGAAAACCTTATATTAAAACATTCATATCTTCTAGCATCACAATATTAAAACTTTAGAAATTTATTCAATTTGGAAATTATAACTTTAAATTTCAATGTGAATCATCCTACTGCCCCCTAATGATTGGACTAGTACTTATACAACTTGTTATGTTGTCAATATTGATAAGAATCTATAAAGTTTATTGTTTAATATCTTTCAATGGAGTTTTCTTATTATTTTTTGTGATCTTTTAGCCATCTTAGATCATCCCCTACTTATATAAATTGATCCTTTAACATAGTTGTTTGTTGCAATTTAATCCTATGTTTATTATGCATAAACTTTAGCAATATTCAGTTAAGATGTCACAATCGTAGGTTAATTGGTTTTAAATTCCTATGATAGTTTTCTCTCTCCATTATCAAGTTGATTTCTCATATTTAAGCCCTTCAACCTCTTCATTATTCACTTCCAAAAAAAGTAAGAGAGAGATGTCAATACTTCATTTAATCAACTCACAAACTTAAAGATATGGATATTATATGACTGAACCCACAAGAGATATATTATAAATAGGATCAAATTCTAAAATAATATTAATAAAAAATGGAATTAAAAGTGTTAATGTTTGTTCAATAAAGAAGATAAATTTGGTGATCATACTTAAAGAATATGTAATATAGTTACACACAAAATCATAAAGCAAACTAAAACAAGATGTAATATACAAATAAAAGAAAGGATGGTCCAATTACTATTTCACACAAACAAATATTACAACAATTAATACATCATATTATTAAATTGTGGAGTTTAGAAGTTAATTACCAAAATTATATGAGACTCAAAACCCTTTGATGAAAGATTCAATTTTGAAAGGACTGAGATGCAAATCAAAATAGTCATTCACAATCAACTAACACCTCAAGAAAATAATCTAAGCCCTAATAAGTACTCATAATAGAGATATAAGGAGACAACTAGTAACTTATCCAAATATTCACCCCTAGAGACTAGAGAAAGATACAAAAGGTTAACTGATTATATATAACAAAGTAGTTAATTTATCTTTGGGTCGCTAAGATTAGATGAGACTTCTTCACATTCTATTTTATAAAATATCTTTATTGTTTCTATATTGCGTTCCATATCGAATTCATATATATTAATCATTTATGAAACAAAAGGATTGAGGATTTTGCTATTTTGAATAGAAATCTAATAGGAAATTCTCAGAATAGGGAGAAAGTGGAAAGAATGTTCAAAATATCTTATTTTAATGATGTTAACATTTCAGCTGTAAACTTATTTTCATACCTAAGGTCTCCTAGAAACTAATGATTGATATTAGTCAAAGGAAACAAATGCCAGTTCGTAATCATCAAGTACAAAACCTCCTACCAAACCCCCAAGATATAAAAAATTGTACGAAGCTAGAAATCTCATAATAATTAATGCATATAAGATCATATGTAAGAATAATGTATTATTTTCCCATAAGATAAAGTTGTTTAAAGTTATTGATGTATTAAATCTAAGGGAATGAATACCTTCTCAAAGACCCCTAAGTATAAAGGGGCAATTGTACATAGTAGACTTGACGTTATCATCCTAGACTAGACTGGGGGTTTTCTTCCTCGTTCTTTTTCCCCTGGTGCCTAAACTTGAAAGGGATAAAAATTGATGTAGATTTTTTTTTAAATAAATACTACGCGTGCAATTTCCTTCTATTGATTTTTAAAAAGTGAAATTTTAACAAAATGCATACGAACACCTTCTATATCTAGATTAAAGTTTCTAAAGTTTATAAATTTTCCTTTTAAAAATTTTTATCCCCAAATTTAAATAAACATAATAAATTTCTTAAATTGTATTTTAAAGTTCGTATCAAGTCCTTAGAGTGAATAAAGAATAAAAGTAAAATTAAAATGGATATTTATCTCAATAGTTAGTTTAGTATGTTGTAATTCTTGTGAAAAAAAATTAACATGTCACAATATGATATTTATCATTTCATACATTTTCATTATGTCATCAATATAATAATAGATCAAACTTATGACCATATAACTTCTACCATAATATTGTCTTCTCATTTTGTGTTATTTCCTTATAAGATTCCTTGGGTTGTGATAGGGTCCTATTCACACATCTTAAGAAAATGGATTTAACGTGAAATTAGTTTATGATTTAGATATGAGAAAATTCACATGGTGTCTATTGTGTTTCTTATATAATGTTGATTAATTATAGATTTTTAATCATAAAGAGTTAAATCAACCAAGCACCCAAACAAACCAAGTTTATGCATAGATGCATTCCTCAAAAATGATATAAAGCCCATATATGCACTTTCCAAAAATCTCCATCGTAAGAAAACAAACACTAATGGTAAAAAGATGATTCATTTTGGTGTGGGTTAATGTTTTTCTTTGCCTCTTTAAAAGTAATTCTATAAAGTTAGTACAACATTAATTTCTCAATGATCCTAGTGCACTTCATTTTCTTGGTGATCTAGTGCTCTTCATGTTACTGCATCCACAATTTTGATGCCTTTTTTTGGGTGGTTTTGATGGATATCCATATCCATTTTCTTGTTGCCCTACCTACATAGAATGTTAGTAAGGGTTGTTGAACTCGACTTTACACCTCTCATTTGCATACAAATTTTGAATGTGCCTTTTAAACATATCTCATTTTTGCATACTATGCAACCATCGAATTTTATGAACACACATTTCTTTGATGCATTCTTAAAAATAGATCACATGCCTTATCCATCCTTCCACATTGTCCATAGATTTCAATGAATGTAGTTGTGAATATAACGTTTGACACAATGATCTATTATTATGCTTTAATATCTATTTATACCCCATCCAAAGCTTCTTGCTCTATCTTAAGAAGGGTTATATGCTATCAAATATTGTGGAGCACTGGTCAATCTTGAGGTCATAGGTTACCCACACGGTCTTAGGTTTAAGACCGCTCCAAGTTTGAATGGTGTGTGTGTGTGTGTGTGTGTGTGTGTGTGTGTGTGTGTGTGTGTGTGTGTGTGTGTGTGTGTGTGTGTGTGTGTGTGTGTGTGTGTGTGTGCGTGTGTGTGCGCGCACGCCCCAAGGGAGACTAGTTCTGCCCTATTCACCCCAAAATGGGTTATTAGGTGGGTAGTGGAGACAATCCCTTGGTTAAAACAAATTTATGGAGCTTGGTCCTACACTTGTTGATTATGTTTGTTTGAAAAGTTTGTAAAGCCTTCTTAGAAAATTCATTTTCAAATAATCTCCACCAAAATGCCATTTCTCATCAAATAGTCTGCTTGTGTTAAGTCCATTTCCTTGTACCCACATCGCACCTATGACTTGTAAAAAGTACTTGAAAAATTATAGGTGGGAGAAATACAACACTAATAAAGCATGAAACAATTTTTTGGTGGCTTTTTCCATATAGGTAATCTTATTGTCTAAATAAAACCTAATTATTACTATACTAACCTTATAAAATAATTTTAACCACCAACTCACTTGTAAGAATCCCATAGGACTATATTTACATTGAGTCTTTAGTTTCTCCTATATTATGAGTAGACGCTTTTGATTATCTTACATAACTCGTCAATTCAAATACCACTCTCTTACAAAAAAAATGAACATAATTGTGTGCAAATGATACAACTAGTTATTGATATCCTCACTAATAGTTATTATTGTTTATCTCTATATCCCTTAAAAATGGTTAAAATTTTATTTAAGCCTTAAGATGTCTTCTTCGGTTAAGATAAATATTAGTGTATTATTAATATGATAAATATTTATGTATGTGTATTCTTCTTATTTAAAATATGATGGAATGATATACTTTATCATGGTGAAAAGTAAAATGTTTTCAAAGGAAAACTTATTTTATAGGAAGAGAATTGGGGATGTTACAAGTTCCTCTAGTCAAATGAAGTACAATAACAAAAATCTTTCTATAATCAAATGAAATAAAATATACACTCATAACAATTGGACGAGTGTTGATTTATCCATGAATAACTATAGAAGACTCATTTTGTTGATAGATGATTACAACATTAAGAACTCTTCTATTATACTCACTAATATTTTTTTATGTTGTATACCTATCTACATAATCAAATATTCTTCACGATGTTATAAGTTACAATTAGAACTTTATTTGTAATTTTTTTGTTGTGTTATGCTAACAAAGATATATTAATCTCCCTAATTAGCATACATAAGTGATATATTTAACATGATTACTCTAAGCTAGTTAGCTTGGTAAAGTCATATATGTTAGAAATATTAATGGATCAAAGGATTGATCATTACATGTATTTTCATACTTTCCAGTTCATTAAGAAATCTCCAACAAGTTTTCATATCTTGGATTGGTTTTACAAAAAATATTGATAAAACATTGAATATTGCCAATTAATTGCATAAAAAGTACACTTATCCAAGTAAGAATTCACTTGAGGTATAGTGTTATTTTGAAGTTTAGTTTCTTAAGGTCACTAATTTTTAGTTTTTATTCAATGCATTTAATTATTGATTGGATAAGTAATTTTTTATATAGCAACTAATAGGTTGCACTATGTATGATTATTTCAATTGAAATTATCATTTATTTATAGTTGTGATTGATAATAACTATTAGTAGCATTGTTTAATTTTTTCATTATTTAAAAATAAATAATATGTGTTCTTGGATTTAAACTTATTTAATTTATAAAGCATAATAGGAGCTTTAGATACCTCCTAGTATTATCTCAAGTTGCTTCATCTCATGTTTACATCCTTGATTAATAATTGATGTAGAAGGAACTCTCCCATACCTTACACCCACAAAAAAATCACTCCTCTCAAACTTAGAAATGAAGATTGTTCACATCACACACAAATAAGCTCTCCCTTACTCTCTTCACATTGTAAACTATTCCTTAAAGTTTTGAATACAATAATTTATAGGCTATGAAGATATTTCAACCAACTTGTCCTACCTTGACATATATCAAGTAAAAAATAGAATAAACAATATAATTTGAATCACATTCAACATAAGAATAGTACATGATCCATCGACTTTTCTAACACAAGTGTGTATATCTTTATAATAGACTATTAGATTGAATACATTGAAATTAAATGTACCAAATGTAGACTGTCTTGGTGAGAACTCCTTAAACTTGTATCACTAAAATACGCGAGGATGAGAATATTCTAGGAATGCATTTTTGCCCTACCATAAAGCAATTAAACTTCAAGAAATCTTTCTTTATATGGAAGATACCTAGCTCAGCAAAACCTAACAATGTAAATTTGACAAGAGTATTGGAATTGTGCAATACAATATATCTACTCTCAAACATAAATGTAGTGATTTCATTTGATAAAGAATAACCCTTTGTCTTTAAATAAGTAATTAAAGAGTAAAGTGTATGATGAATTCATCTCATAAATATATGGTTTACACAAGATGCATATTAAAGAAAAATAAACCATAATTCTTTATATTTGATAACATTTTAGATATTCTAATTCCATCTCAAATATATGGAAACTTAGTGGTGATAACTAAAATAAGAGGAGACCATAAAGCAATCATACTTTTCTTAACGAAGTCAACAATTTTCAATACATGCAATGTGCATTGTGGAAAGGTATATATTTATCCACAAATATATGGTAATATTAAGAAAAGATCAAGATTTTCCCCAATAAGCTCATTACTCTTAACTTAAGACATCTCAATTTCATAATGTACATGAATAATTTTTCCCACTCGTATAAGCATGAAGTTAGTGTAACTCTCATTGTGACTAATGTGTGGTTTCATATACACTTCAAAGGTATCAACTATTGTGGTAAAAGATTTGAGTTAACTTTTTCTTTATTGCTTTGTAAATTCTTAAGATTAAGAATAATATATACAAGCTAGTTCGCAATGCAAAAGTACTTGTGCCTTAGGCTAGTTTCATATAATTCTCATGAGAAGTATAAATTGTAGAAACTTTTTCTTTTCATTTTTATGAAAACATGTCTATCATTTATTTCATACATGTTTGAACTAGTAAGGTTAGAAACAAGAACACCTATATCTTAGGGTTCCTAAATGAGAAAATATATGAGAGATGCATATCTTGATCATAACTCAATGGTATTTGAGGAAATAATTGATATATCTATATCTTAAACATGAAATGAATAGTGATAATCACAAATCAACTTAATTTTATTACCTTGATAAGTGCTCTAAGAACTCTAAAATATTCAAATAAAGCAATAGTGTTTGATATAAAACATGTTATCTACTAACCCAATGGATTGCATAAGTCTTCTAAAATTGTGCATAATCTTATGTATTCATCACTTATGAATTCAAACCTTATTAATAAATCTCTTATAAAATTTGATAAACACCTCTATAATTTTTTATACTACTCATCTAGTCATATTGATATTGCAATTGACAACCTTAGGTGTAACTACCCTACCAAAAGTATTAGTATTATATATTATTATTCATTAAGGACCTTATTGAGTATGTTGATTCTTAGTTTCTTAATGAGATTTCTGGCTAAAAATTGTGTCACATACATGAATTGAGTTATCATTTTCTCATCTCTAACTTAAAGGTCTTTTGATAAACTTCCAAACAAGAAATAATAATAAAGAAAAAAATTCCATCAATGAACACAAAGTATTTCATTAATATTATACTTTTGTTCATATCCATCCTTTTCTTAAATTCATTGGCACTCTCAAACTCTCAATTAACTATCTTCTTGTATGTGCCAAATTAGAATCTTGATTTAGTGTACAAGCATCCACCAATATGGAGAAGGAGGTTGATACGTTTTAGTTGAATATCATGGTTGGAAACAATATGAGGTAGTAGAAACAGAGCATGTTTTGGATATAATGTCCCAAATATATGTTATCTCATGAAATGTAGAACTTCCAATATTTTTAGAAGACAAACTTAAAAAGTAGAATTTAGGATTAACAATTGAAATTTGTAGGCATTAAGCTCAATTCCACAACTTATTTTTTCAATCCTAAATTTGTAAGATTCTAAAATGGAAGCATTGGCTGAGGGCATTTTAAATCAATAAAGCACAATGATATGGAGATTATTTTGGGATATATAGCTATGAAAAAAAAAATGGTGGGCATACAAGCATAATGTGGAAATATTGGCATATAACTTGGTTGAGTTAACATGATAACATATCTCATAGAGTTTTCCTCTTACAAAATATTTGTTTTATTAAAGTGATCAAATACTCATTTTGTATGATCCTCAATGATTGTGAAAATTAGAAACTCCCTTGAAACACTTCCATACAAATGATTTAACAAAAGTCCACAATAGAGACATAATGTTGTTGTTCAATATTTTGAGGTAATTATGTACTCCATTAAAAATATAATCATGTCAATAGACTAGGTAAGAGAAGAGAATAATGGCTAAATTTAATTTGGGTGATGTCAATAGAAGAGGTCACCTTCATTTGCCATAATTAATATCAAGGGAGGTGATTAATGAAGGAGTTTCTTGGGTTTAGAGTAATCTTCCATCAACCAAAAATATTTTATTTACAATTTTGACAGTTTTCTAGACTGTTAGTGATCCTTGTTTTGTTTAATTCAACATTTGTGATTATAAGAGTATTATTATACTTGGTTTAGTTCCTATTCCTAGGCTCATAGATTGATTGTTCTTTTTTTCTCAAGTTGTGATTCGTTCTCTCTTAGGTAACATGTTCTTTCCAATTTTCATGATCATTGGTGGATTTTCATCTTGCGAAGGAAATATACTATTATGGATCTCTGGTGATACATTCAACTATGTTCTTCGATCATGTGAGGACCTAAATCTAGAACCATAAGATTTCAAATTTGTTATGTCACTCATTCCTCATGATTTGGGAACAAACATATTTGTTGTAAAATGTTCCCTATTTTGAGGGAATGCTTTGGTTCTTGAGGCCAAAATGTATGTCATAATGCCTATATATTGTATCTCTTGTGGCAATAGATTCTTAGTAATAAGATACTAGTCATTTTTATGGGATCTAAGGTCTCTAAATGAATGTTGTGTGCAATAAGGAATGTATGAACATAGCATGTAAGAAGGCCAATTTTCAAACCTTTGTACATCTATTTTTTTGTGAATGACTATTGATCTCTCTTGGTTCTCTCTATATACTTGTGAATTCCATATTATTTACTCTTGTTGCATGTTGGATCAATCTCTTTAATGTCTCTCCAATTCAGGATTGTGTCAAGTGGTATCAATGTAATGCTCCGCCAAGGGATCCAAAGAATTTTACTAAGTTTGCCAAACAATTTTATTTTTTTAATCATGAAAGATAAACCATACACAACACTTGCGGAAGCAATAGTAACATCCAACTGCAAGTAATCATAACATACATAACAGTTACATTCTTTAAAGATCCCTTAACGTTGAATTAATTCTAATCATAACTTATTCATCTAACATCACATCTTTATGAAATAACAATGATGCATCCATTGTTCCTAAACAATATACAAGTGTACATTTTAGATTGCTCAATCATCCACTATACATGTTACAAGGTATGAAAAGCTTAAAAGAATAAACATCCATACAAATAAGTACAACATCATCCAATATTAATCCATGATGTAATAACATAATGAAACCACATATCATACATGATACAACATCACAAAAGATATAGACATCCATCATAAAAGATAACCATATATCACAAACATAAATAACTAAGTGCACGGTTCCTCCCAACCGTAAATAGCATCATTAGACCATCATGGATCCTAGCCATCCCTCCGTGCGTAACATTCCAAAGCACCGAAGAGATCATCGGCTATTAACATAGTAGGAATGTCACTCCTAAAACATCCTACTAACATGCAAAGTAAAGCATAATATATCATCAACTAACATATGCAAATTATCAACACAAGAACATACCAGTAAATACATCCATCATAAGGCATATCATCTATCATAATGATCCAAGAACATAATGAAGATAAATACCAACCAAGAATGCTCCAGCCACGGTGTCTCAGACGGATCTCAAATGATAAGAGTGATAAAACACTACCACCCGACCGCGTGGTACCTAAGTGGTCCACTCCCACCGTGCTGAGGAGATAATCTCAAGTCCCAAACAGGCTATCCAAATCATAAAGCATAAATCTCTATGAGTCCAGGAATCCTAAAAGTATACTAACTTAAAGGTTCCATCACACACAAAAATGACATCTAATTCCCAGAGGCACAACAATGACATGTAGGAAACCTACTCTGCAAGCGGGAAAGTGTCATCGCATTTATCTCGTACAAGTTACCCTGGCAGTTAGCTAAACTCCACGGGTCCATACAGATCTCATGCGGCCACTAGTATCCTTTCATACTGACAAGGCATACTATGGAATGCAATGGTCGCAACAATGCGTCTCACTACTCCCATCCTAGCCTGTACAAGCGCTCAAGGCATGGGCGAGAACCAAAACTCTTATCTTTTTAGGTTCATTTAATCCCCATTTAGTGTGTAAATGTTATCACTTATTAACCAAACTTACAATGAGTTACCCTGGCAGCCTCTTAGGGCCCCGACCCCCATTGCAAGCCACTTCCCGACACTACAAGTAGATTACCTACCCTAATGCTCATGGAATCATAAATCACCACAGTTCTGTACAAGCGACTGTAAAGAAAATCCAAAAGATAATCCATAAAAAGAATCATCAAATATCCATGATAAAATTATCAAATATCCATGATAAAAGCATCAAATATCCATAATAAGAATCATCAAATCTCCAAGATAAGAATCATCAAAATCTCCATGATAAATCATCAAATATGCATAGAAGCATCAAATCTCCATGAGCAACATCCATAGAAAATCATGACCACAACAGTTCTCTATTGGCAACTGAAGGCATCACTAATAATCATAAGTATCCATTGGTTCTCAATAACCAAAATATATCATCACATCCATTGGTTCTCAACAAGCAACCAATAATATCTCAAAATCATACTAATCAAATATCTCAAAATCATACTGATCGAAGACTCCAAAATGGTTGAGTCAAACATGTCACAACATGACATCATCAAGAAATAAATCCACATCATAGTCCCATCATGGCGACTAGAAAATAACCCAAGGATAACTGATCGACGACTCAAAAATGATTAGCTCAAGTGTCTCATACACATACATCTCAGCTTCACACATGAAGACTGATGAACAATAACAAACATTTCATAGAGCATACGATCACATAATCATGATTGGGCTTATAATATCGAGACCAAAAAAGATCAACATGCCATCACATCTCATAACCCCCGAGCCTCTGGTAACAACCTAGGACTGGTCAACACTAGTTAACCCAAAACCCAAAACAAGAAGCATATAAAATACACGATGCAGACACATGTTTTGGTTTTGCTAAAATCTCATAGTTGAGTTAAGTATAGAGTTTCTTTTTTCCATTTTTAAGTGTAGGGGTTTCAGTCTCCATTTTCAAGTATACTTCAAATGTCTAAGTTTCATCATTTGACCTAGAAGTCAACCCAATTGTTTCTCGATAGCATTATCCTAAGAATAACTTAAGGATAAATATTCACTAAACTGATCATCATTGACCCTAATTAAATTGTTCTCTATTTTAACCATGATCCATATTCTAATTGAATAACTCTTCCTAAATGTTATTTCAATTTTTCACATAAATCAAGGATCATTAATCGTCAAATTATAAGAGAACCAAACTATCATTCTTCAAATAAGATATCTTAACTTAATCAGAATGATCAATTAAATCCATCAATTAACATAGGTACACCATCCATGACCTATTATCATTCTAATAATTCTTAATTAAGACTTAATTAAATAATATTAAAATTTCATAAAGATGTGATGTTAGATGAATAAGTTATGATTAGAATTAATTCAACGTTAAGGGATCTTTAAAGAATGTAACTGTTATGTATGTTATGATTACTTGCAGTTGGATGTTACTATTGCTTCCGCAAGTGTTGTGTATGGTTTATCTTTCATGATTAAAAAAAAAAATTTGTTTGGCAAACTTAGTAAAATTCTTTGGATCCCTTGGCGGGGCATTACAATCAATGTGAAGGTTGTGTTCCTAGTGAGCTTGTGTTGTGAATCCCTAATTGAGTTTGGTTGTAGGTTGGCAAAGTTGAGATCTAATATACAATTTAAGATGGTCACAAGGATGGTTCAAGGAAGGAGAGCTTTAGATCTAGTAGTGATGGATATCTTGAGGAAAATTTTGGCTAGACTTTGAAGTATTAGAAAGCGACCAAAGAAGAGGAAGACCTATTGAAGATATAAGTGATGAGGAAACTATGGAAGTTGTTACAGGAAATGTTAAACCTCTACTTGAGCTAATGAAAGACCACATATCAATTTATCATATTATGGTGGTAAGCTAGATTCAGATGAATTAATTGATTAGATTACTAAGATGAAAAAGTATTTTGAATATGAAAGTACAAATGTAGATAAGAAAGTTAAAATGTATAGTACCAATTTAAAGTACATGCATCATTATGGTGGGTGAATTTGTAAACTAATAGACAAATGAAAGGAAAAAAAGACAAAGTCTTGAGATAAAATGGTGAATAATTTGAAAGGTAAATTCTTGCCTCATGATTATCAAGTTAGTTTGTTAAGGAAAAAGGGGAATTAAAAAAAAAAGATCTATAAAGGAGTATAATAAAGAACTTTACACATTGGATATTAGATCTAGACATATGGATTTTGAGGTTAAAATAATTGCAAGGTATCTTAATGTCTTGAGGACATATATTCAATATAAAAATAGTTTGATTAAAATGGAAATTATTAAGGAACATTATTAGTTTTCCCTAAAGATTGGGGATAAATTGAACAAAAGACTAAAATGTAGACAAAGAGGAAGAAGTGATAGATTTTAAAAAGGTAGAATATTTATCGGAGGAGGAAGACCTTATTCAAAACCATATAAAGATCAATCACAATTGAAAGAAGAGGATTAATACTAAGGAAGAGGAAGAGGTTACCCTACATGCAATAATTATAAAAGATAAGATAAGAATATGTTCAAAGGCACTTATTTCAAATGAGGAGAGGAGGGACATAAAGCATTTTAGTGCACAATACAAAATCAAGAAAGAAGACTAGTAGCAATAACAAAAAAACATTTATGGAGAAATAATCATCTTAATCTTTGAATTAATTGAAAGATGGAGAAGCCCTAATGGTTAGAAGACTGGTGTGTTATGGGGAACTTGATCAAGAACCAATAGTGAGGAGAATTTTTTTCAAAACTAGATGTAAATTTGTAGGAACATATTGTAAGGTCATCATTAATAGTGAAAGTTCATATAATCTTGAATCAAAGGAATTAGTTACTAAGTTGTAGTTACCAAGGATGAAGTATTTGGATCCATATCAGATTGTGTGGATAAGAGATGATCATAAGGTACTACTAAGTAAGTAATGTTTTATAAAATAAAAAATTGGATCTTATCATGACAAAGTTTTGGGTGATATTATGTCAGTGGATTGTTGTCACATCTTGTTGGGTAAACCTTGGTAGTATGATAAACATGTTATACACAATGGTAGATTGAATAGACAAAATATAGTAGAAAATTGGATGAAAAAGGTATTATTAGCTTTGATTAGAGATCTAAAGAATGAAAATTGTATTACAGTGAGGTTTTGTATGGTTGACGGAATAAAAAGTTGTCGATCAATATCAAGAAATGTTATTTCATGAAGGAAGAGGTTGTTTATGAGGGATTTGTAATTTTAGTTGAAGGTTTGAAGATGGATCTTGAAAAGGTTAAGATAATTTTGGAATGTCATACACTAGAGAATGTTAGGGAAGTTAGATCATTTCATGAATTGGCTAATTTTTGCCAGAATTTTATTAGGAATTTCAGTTTGGTTTGTAGTCCTATTTTAAAGACTATGAGAGACTATTAGAAGAATTTTAGACCAATACATAGAGAAAATCAAAGTTTTGAGTTATTGAAGAAGAGAGTATTTGAACAACCAAAATTTTCGGGTTTCTAGATTTCAATAGAGTATTTCAAGTGGTTTGTGATTCAAGTGGAAAATCAATTGGAGAATTATTAATTCAAGAAGGTATACCTTTTTCATGTTAAAATGAAAGTTTGAATGATGCCAAGAGGAAATATTCAGTTTATTATCAAGAGTTCTATACCATAGCATATATTTTAAGAAGTGAAGATGTTAATTGCTGCTAAAAGAATTTGTGTTGTACAATAGTCACAAAGCATTGCAATATCTAAGTAATCAAGGGGAGTTAAATCATAGACATATGAGATGGGTTGAGTTCTTGCAGATTTATACTTTTTTGTTGAAAGACTAAAGTGGATAGTCAAATAGAGTGGTTGGTGAATTGAGTAAAAGGAGGAACTTGCTATCATAAATGAGGATAGAAGTTCTTGGATTTGATGAATTGAAGACTTTTTATGAGATAGATCTTGATTTTTTTGACACATGGAAAGATTGTAAGGAACTAACAACACTTGACTAAAGAAAATGGTTGGGTTGTCTTAGTGAGGATGACATGTTGCTCGAAGGAGTTCAATTATGCATTCCTAGAGGATCATTACTGGATAATTTGATTAAGGAAAAACATAGTAAAGGACTTGTCAAAACTTTGGTGTTGACAAAAGAATAAGTTTGACAAGTAGAAGGTACTATTGACTATAGATTTTGAAGGAAGTCAAAAAAAATTGTTCAAAATTGAAAAAAAAAGCAAGTTGCTAAGGGTAGTAGTTATAATGTGGGATTGCAGATATAATTTCTTTTACCTAGTAAACCTTGGGAGGATATTAGAATGAATTTTTTTTTGGGACTACTGAAGACACAAAGAGGTAATTATTTTGTATATGTGGTGGTGGATAGATTCTCTAAGATGTGACATTTAATTCCTTGTAAGAAGGCATCGTATGCAATACATGTAGTAAATGTATTCTTTAGAGAGATCATAAGATTGCATGTATTATAGAGGAGTATAGTTTCAGAAAGGGATAGCAAGTTCATAGGTTATTTTTTAAGGATACTTTGGAGTAAGTTGGATACTAATTTGAAGTTCAATTCTACTTTCCACTCACAAATCTATGGATGAATAGAGGTAGTATAACACTACTACATTTGGGCCCAGATTGAGATGGCAAGCCGTTGCAATTCTGACAGTATCTTGTCACCCAACTGACATCAAGAAGAATTGGCTCCCATCAGATGGGTGTTAGAATTTTGTTGTCGCAATTTTCAATGGCCATAGGTGTCATAAATTGAGCTAACATATTGGCAAGTCATTCCTTTTCACCATCACAATTGTGATGGAAATCTATCGAAGACACTGTCACAATTATGATGTCTATATGACAAAAATGTTATGGGCCCTATGACAAGCCATTGGAAATGTCCATCACAATTGAGATGGGCATGTGGCAAGAATGTTGCGGGATCGACAACTAGTCATCACAATTGCGACGATGTGTTGTATTAATAAAAAAATGGGCAAAAATTGTTGAATAGTTATGATGCAATCATAGGTTAATATTGTCATGCAATCATAGGTTAATATTGAGCTTCACTTGGTTTCAAGAATAGTTTAATATTCTCTACTAATCAAGTCCAACCACCCAACATCTAAACTCTCCGTTAACATCTAAAATCTTTAAGAAAGGATCAATGTTTAAAGTACAAAAAAAGGTTCTAGACCTACAAAAACGACATCATTTTCCCATTTTTTGGTGCATGTCATTTTTCTATCGCATCCAAAATAAGATTTTGCCACTTTGAATTGAGAATGCACGTACATCTATATTATGTATGCATGGACATTAGAAGGAGCTAAAAAAACCCAACACATTTACATTTATTTAATAGGTCTTTTTAAAGGTTCTTATTACATCTTAACACAACAACAAAATTGATCTAGCTGCATACATATTCTAGAATCCAAGTAATTAAACAATAAAACTCACTCAACCCATGCTAAGTGACTAAGCTCAAGATCCTACACAAAAATAATGTAGAGTTAATGGACAATATGTGCGTGCATGTGTGTGTGTGTGTGTGCACACACACACACACACAACATGTGTATGTAGGGGAAATATAATGCCCATTAATAATGACATTCACTTTGCCCATTTTTCATGGTCTGTATATATGTATATACCTACACACATACATGCATGCATGCATGCATACATACATACATATACACATACATATACACATACATACATACATATGCATCCTTTGCATGGTTTAGAGGTAATGTCATTGTCACAAAGGCTTCTACAAGGGAATGAGCCTCGTGATTATAGCATTTACACAAAACAAATGGGGAATGAATAATGTTGTTTTTTCTTTTCTTTTTTGTTTATTTTATGTAGTCTTCCATATGGCCTATAGTAAAATATGTATTGCATTTGCATTTGCTTTGTCATCGTAGCAACAATAGTAGATACTTAGGATCCTTAAAGCGTGCCAATACATGCATGGTTACATCCTTGGCTTCCATTATTGGGCTAGCATATGGAGCCTTTATATCAAACCATTCATTATAAATTGGGGAATGTGCTTCATGTCTAACATTCAAGTGATGCATCTGAATATGCAATTTTATCACCTTGGAAAACTATATTTGATCCTGCTAGCTAGGAACAACTGATTATTCCTTTTATTATACCTAATCTGATGGCAATTCTACAAGAATTTGTAATCAACCTAGCTAATCAACAATTAGACCCATTTAACTGGGTTATGGCTTGTATATATATATGTATATTTAACTAGGTTGTGGCTTATGCAAGGGAATGAGGCTCATGATTATGGCATTTACATCGGAGTAAAACTTGCCAATCTAATTATGGTATTGTACCTAATTTGATGACAATTCTACAAGAATTTGTAATCAACCCAACTAATCAGCAACTAGACCAATTTAACTAGGTTATGTCTTGGGCATGTGTTATTCCCATTTATCATATGGTTGTAATGTTGGAGGAAACATTTTTTATTTGTGTAGGATATGGAGGAAGAGCAATGGTGTTGGAAAACATGAAAATTTAATAATGTGAAGTCACCTTGAGAAACTTGTGTATGCTCTTGGAAAACATGTCATCAAAAATTTTCATCATGACCTTTTTTGCTTCTACATGTTTTTGCATGGAGCCTTTGCACACCTAGTGCTCACAAATGTCTACTTAAGAATGTATGTGAACCTGCAATGCACTACTATGTGGTGAAATGTGTAGAAAATCATATAATCCTTCATCACACCAAGTCTTTCACTTGGTGTGCTCACTCATTAAGTTAAGCACCCAAGTTTACATTTCAAATCATGATTTATCTATTTTGGGCGTAAGAACTGGTACAACAACCTAGAAAGAGTACCTATGAAGAGATGAATCTCACATTCATTCATTAATAAAATATAACATTCATTCATTATCACATGAAGTAAAAAATAATTATGAGCATCCATAAAATAATCTCATAATGTCCAAAGCTAACATCTAACATTAGTTCATTCTTTAACATTCATTAATAGTAGCACATAAACATATAACATTCAATAACATGTGAAATAAGGTATTTAAACATGCCTCAACCAATTATGATTTAATTTTGGATCACCTACCTGATTAGTTTGGAATTTTGCTCTCGCCAAAAATCGTAAAATGTATGAACAACTGTGCTAAAAAGAGCATAAAAAGATGATTATCGTGCACCGATCATATTTTTTTAGCTCTTTTGGTATAGTCATTCTTACAATTTTTTTGGCTCAATCTCCAATTGGTTAGTATGTGTTTTGACAAATTATTCTTCAACTGTGAGTCGGGAAAAAGAGAGATATATAACTTGAAAAGGATGTACATAAATGCAATTAATTTTATAAAATTACAAAGAGAACCATAGAATTATAAGAAACTATTGTGGTTTGTACTATTTGAAAATTATAGTTACAAGTGAGAAAGTTATATACCTTTGATTCAGAGAGCACATATAATGGAAATGAAGTATTGCAGAAGGTGCAAACTTAACTGTGCCCACCCGCACCCCCGCACAACCCCCCCGCCATGTGGATGGCACTGTTAAGTATAGAATAGTTACATACATGGTTAAGTTCTAGCTAACTATGTCCAAGGAGTCTGCACACTAGAGGAATACTCTGCCTTTAGGTTGCCTACAAACTTGTATCCATGGGATCAAGACCGTTGAACTATTCACTCTAATGAATATGTAGTTCTAGTTTCTAATTATTTTGATGTAGTTGTATTCCTATAACCACCGGTGAGCTTTACTCACCTAATGCAGCTCTTCACCATCATAAAACCACTCAAGTGAATTAAGCAGTTTTCTATTATTACAATATAGTAACACCCTGGTGCAACCTTTGTGGTGTAGTTTAAAGTTAATGTAAGGTTAACCTATATACATCCTAACTCACTCCGTATATGGTTATGTTTAAAAGCTTTTGACAATACTTGTGGTTGTGCTACCTGTTGAGTGAGTTTTATTGTTTTTCTATTGTGCCAAGATCTCTCTATTTATATACATATATACATTCATATACACATATGTATATGCATGCATACATATATAGAGATCACAAAGGTATAACAATGAGATGTAGAGATCACAAGGGCATAGCAATGAAATGCAATGATCGCAAGGGCATGGTCCAACGAAATCCTAGATCTCCACTGATCTCCACAATCCACAAGATCTCTCTCTCTCTATATATACATACTTATATATACATACATACATATACATACATACATATACATACATATATACATACATACATTTATACATACATTCATATATATACACACACATACATACATACATCTACATATACAATTGTATCACCTTGGAAAATTGTATTTGATCCTACTAGCTAGGAACAATTGTTTGTTCATTTTATTGTACCTAATTTGATGATAGTTCTACAGGATTTTGTAATCAACATAGCTAATCAACAACTAGAGCAATTTAACTAGGTTATGGCTTGTTTCTTTCTAAATATATCTGCTACGATATGTTTTTATAAAATTTCTTGCCCATTTTTCCTGGTTTGCATTATTTTTGTGTAGGATCTTGAGCTAAATCAGTTATCATGGGTTGATCTCGAACCTATTAATTCTACCACCATTCCCTATTACTTCTACCACCATTACATAGATAAGGATTCTTGTAGTAGAAACAAGGAAGAAGTAGACCAACAGTAAGCTTTGGCTTTTCATTGAGCTTTCATTACAAATTGCCATATTTTCCAAGTAGGATTATTTCTTGTTCTACCATTTGAATGTTCACACGTGCATCATTGAATTTTTTTATTTTTAATGAAATCATTCAAACGTCACCTTTCTCTGCAAATTCGTAGATAAGCCCATTTCTTATGGTACAAAATAATAGCATTTATATATTTGTATTTACTTTAAAAAATAGTTATTATGAGAATCTAAGATATAGGAATATTGATAGTAGGGATTGCATTATCATATATTAGATGCACATAGAGATGTATCAACTTATACCAAAGTTTGGATCTTGCCATTTCTTCTAGGTAGCTAGGCTCGCCATATAAGGTTGGTGATTCTTTATTTCATGAAGAACTTGGAGGAAGCATCATTTCTTTTGAGTTGGTCAGAATAACACTTGGCCATATTCTTGTCCTTAGATTGTAGATGGTTGTCTAGTTGATAGGGTGAAATGCCAATTTTCTAATTATATGTATTATTGTGGTTTATCATTCTTTATTCTGTTTATATCTCATGGCATGATGACCACAACTTCAATAATATAATTCCAATATGTATATAATGTGTATATTTTCTTTCACTTAGATTAAGCCTTAGAAATCTAAATTATACTTAATTATTAATTTGTGGTGTCATTGCTCAAAATAATAATTTGATGTTGTGTTAAATGAGCAATTAATTCAATTTGTGAGTTATTAAGAAAATGAAATTAAAATGCTTCACTAGAGAGGGGTTCCAAATGTTTCTTGGTCCTTCCTTTTGTTGTGATGTGGAGTCTAATCAGACTCAGAGGTTTATTCAGCGTAGTTTCCCTCCAAATTATTTCTATGGGGGTTTTGGGGCAGCGCCCTTGCGAGGTCCTAGGGTAGCGTCCCAGATGTGCTCCCTATCATAGTACAAGGTGGGGTTGAGGGGCAACGCCTTCGCAGGGGTTTTCGGGGGCAGCACCATTGAAGCCAAAAACACCCTTATATTGTAAAAGGCGTCGACTACTATTTTTTCTATTATTCTAGCCCTAATTTTGTAAGCGACAAAAAGCTTGTATAAAAAGGGCTTGGGGTTAGGGAATTTCTTAATGTGTGATGCAAAAATTGGTTCTTGCAGTGACATTGAGCTGTAAGGGATTACAGATTGTAATCAGGTTGTAGTCATTGGATAATAATAATATTGGACTTGTTGTTGGTGGACATGGCCCATGGATTGGGTGAACCACGTTAAATCTCAGTGTCTTATGTTCTCTTATGTGCAATCTATTATTTTCTGATATTGGTTATATTTGCAACTGTTATTTCTGTCTAAGGTTAATCCTAACACCTTCCCACTGCAATAACTCTCCTCTCCAAGATCATCAACACTCACATCATGTAATGCCTCGCCCGAAGATCCTTGGAATCAAGGATCAAAAATAAGCCAGAACATTTTTTATTTTATTTTTCAAGTGTAAGTGCACATGATACAACCTACACAAACCAAAAGATCGCAACGGAAGACTGAAAGACAACCAAGCACCAACGAATCTCCAAACGTCACTACCAACAAGAACACAACCACGAAAACCACAAAGACCTACCAAGCTGAAAGACATAAGCTGACTCTTGCAAACTGGCTAAGTCTGAAATCCTGAAGCCCTGAAATTTCCTAGAATCTACACCTTAGCTCGTAGAGGTCTGAAACCCATCTCAAATTATATCTTAAGTATAAGAATCAACTTATACTTAAACGATATATTTTAAGCCCCTAACAACATCTTTGAAGCACTAGGAAGGTAAGAAAACCAAAAGGGTATCTAAAACCAACTTCCAAACTTTATTTCGACAAGCCTAACTAGCCCCTATTTTTCGCGCGAAGACAGAGCACCAGTATTTATTCTCGCGCAAAGACCTTTCACGGCTCGCGTGACAATTCTCCACGGCTCGCGCGAGAACTTTTCATCCTCGCGCGAAAGAGAAGCATCCTCCCGCGAAGATTTGAATCAGCACACACCCAAAAAATACAAAAACAAGGCTAGAAAATAACGAAACAAAGTTCCTCCACACCGGGGAGTACCGGATCCACATTCCGAGGCGAGAGCACTCGAATCCAAGCTAAAAGATGGACAACTGGAAGCAAAGTCTAACCATCTAAAACAATAGCAAGGGAAGAATAGAAGGAAACATTGCAATAAACTAAAGTAACATCGTAGTGAACATGAAAATAATCTCTTACATTTAAGCATAAATATCAAAGCAATAAGCCAAATAATCAACTAGGTACGCGGTTCCTCCCAACCATCAATGGCATCATAAAGCCATCCCCCGCGCGTAACATCCCAAGCCACCAATTAGATCATTGGTGTTGTCATGATAGGGACGTCACTACTAAACATGCTACAATGTAAGTAATTAAAATCTAACATGCTAGTAGTAGGCATAAGATAAAACTGTAATCAGATAACTTCATCTACTACATGCTAATCATCATAATGAGGAATGTGTTAAAACTAACATCATCTAAACACGATAACATTATAATGAGAGCATAAATCACAAGAAGCATACTCTGTATACCGAAGTACCCAATGACACATCCAGCTACAGTCGTACTAGGACAATAGACTGTATCTGTACACCGGTCCCTAGCAGTGGTGAGGGTAGCTACGCCTCCCAACCACGTGGCACCCGTAGGTCCACACTCGTCGTGCTAATGGAGATAGTTATCCAACCACAAACACACAAAAACACAACAACCATGGCTAACACTCACGCCAAGCAGTATGATGACTGAAACCAAGACATAGACAATGCATAAACTACAGGTCCTGGTCAGACACCTCAATGGGCTTACTATGTAGGGGCTGACATCATGGAGAGTCGCTTGGCATCGACAAGCCCAAGCTCGGATCGTGTGTCCTCAAACTTAATTGGGTGCTCACACATTGTGTCCTCGAACTTAATCGGGTGCTCACACATTTTATTATCTTAAATTTTATTACCTCCCAGTGTTTTCTTTAATTATCACTTATATAAAACTTCCTTTGCCAACCCATGACGTCATGATCGTCGGGCTGCAAAATAGAACCCCCCTCCATATGCTACCCTACCCTACCCATGCTCATCCAATGATGAGTGCCCGTAGGCATGCAAATTCCCAACCCAACCCCAATGATCATAACTTCCGAAAGTGCTACGGAAGGTCGGGGCTCGCAAGACATCCGACTATGTACGCGCACATACTCGTGTGTGGCGCACCACCATCACGAAGATCAAATAAAAGGACTGGAAGAGATCACAAAGCAACAAGTCCCTCAACTGTAAACAAAATCGAGAGGACGGATGCAACACACATCCCAATGCAACAAAAGATGCAAAAGTGGATTAACTGGTATCCAAACAGATCACCCAGGTCCACGAACCACAATGTGCCAAGAAAACTTGATAAAACAGGTCGGCACGCAAAACGAGGTAAAAAACCCAAATTTTGGAAAAATTCCAAAATTAAAACCCATTTGGCCCTTGGGTTCAAAAACCCCAAAAATTCAAACAAAAAAAAAAAGGGACACCGTATGCAAAAACGACCAGCATAACGGCCCAAAACCCCATTTCAAAAATAAGGAAAAACGTTCATACCCGACCAACCGGGCAGAACTAGCAACCAGAAACGGAGGGGAACACTAGTTCTCAGCCTCCTAACATATTGCTACAAGAAATAGAAGCTGAAACGGAGTGAAAACTATAAAACGGGAAGGCCCTACCTGAAGGAAAAAGAGGCAGAAACTGAAACCTGCACAATAAAATAAATCACCCGCCAAAACAGTTGAAAACGACGGCAAAGCATAAACTCCTCGAGCCGAATCCAACGAGACCAACCTCGCGCAGATCCCACGCTCACAGCTCCCAGAACGAGCAAAACAAGAATCCTTCAGAAGAGGATTTCCAAATTTGCTCTACAATTCTATTTTCAAATTGTGAAAAGTGATTTATGAAATCACTTTTCCAATACTTATTCACTTTTTGGGTGAATAGTCAATTCTGGAAAATAGCTACCTGGAGTAGTTAAACTCCGAATTGACCCAAACAAAAACAGGTTATTATCCGCAACGGGATTTCACCTAAAGCAAAGTTGCCAGAAATTAAATTTGAAAAGATTAAAATCCGAAAACCCCAAAAACATAGAAAAACACTTAACACTTTCGCGACAAATGTGAACTTCTAAATGCACAGACACACTCACTAGTCTAATCACCGAAAGGTTTTGATCTAAACAATAACAATAAGGGTACGTCGACCATATAGGAATGACATGGGTAAATATGAATAGCTGAATCACTAACTCCATGTGCCACTGCCAGGGATATAATTCCTGCACACTAAAACACACGATCAAGTGCAATGGCAAATAATATCATAGCCGAAGCAACATGTATTAAAATACCTATTTAATCCATTTACATCACTCACATTCGCAGAAAGTGTGAAGATACAAGAATGAAGTAAATAACCAAAGCATAGAATCCATCTCATAACATAATCAACAAATAGGTCCAATACATCATATGACTAGATATCATCATAGATCTACTGTCATCTCAAAATGGCATCCACATGCAAATGTGATAAACTGAACAGTATAGTAGTAAAGCATCTATGGTACTGAATCCAAGTATAACATCCGACCCTCGGGTCATCATAAGGTGCAAAATAATAAGAGTATCAAGTATCTCTGGAATCAAAATAGACAAGACATGGACTGCAAACATGAGAGGCACTACACATCAATAGTATCAAAGTCCACACAAATGAAGAAATATGGCTTCAAATACAAATGCCCTTTTCTCCACCTAAATTAGCGATGAAGCCAATAAACTTAGGCGCTTCAAAAAAAATCACTTACTTAGTCAAATAACAAATGGCAACTTGATAATTGTTCCAATTGAAAACATTTAATTTTTAGTTTCTCTAAAAATATAATTGAACTATATTTATTGATTTAATTCTAATACTATCACTCATGTTTACATATAAGGGAAATATTAAAAAAAAAGGTTCTCTTATTCGTAGCTAGTCTTCAATATTACACTAATGTCAAGCTCATTTTTTGAGAATATTTATATTGGTAAAACTCATAGATCAAATGCCAATATTTTGAAAACTTTATTGATGAAAGAGAGTGTTGCTACATTATTAAAGAACATTGTTTGTATGGTATTACACACATGCACATTAGCCACACCTAATTTTTTGACAATATTGTTTGTATATTATTACACACATATACTTTAGTCGCACCTAATTTTTTTCCAACTAAAATTTATCGCCAGCATTATTTTTGCTAACTTTTTTCTTTTGATTTAACACCACCTATATGAAATAAATTTCATACACCCCACCCATTCTTCTTGATGCGAGCTATTTGATTCTCATACAAATTCTATTCATGACCAAGGATGTATGCAAGTGGTATGCTAAAACCTATGGAGCACTCCTAGAGCTTGAATTTTACCTACATTTCTTTGCTTTTGAGACTTGGCTTTAGAAGTCTATCGAGGACCTAGTATGGTGTATTTTAAGTGATTTGTTAATGACTTTAGAACACACTAAATACTTATTTTTGACCTAAATTTCTTACCTTTGAGACTTAATTTTGTTTGAAGAGGTTGACACCCTACTTTGCTTCTAAATTATTAAAATTCACAACTCTCAAAATATTGATTATAAAATTAATAAACATATACAAAATTTATTTAAAGAATAAAAAAATTGTGGATTGATTAAACTCCTTTTATAGTCCAAACCTCCTGGTCCCTTCACGTGCTTTTGACTCAGGTTAGGGTGTAAAGCCTCCGTTTTAATCATGGTAGTTTGGTCACGCAGATCCAAAAAAAGGGTATATTATTCCTACGTCTCTCTTTTTAATTTATTTATAAAAGTACTGTTAAGTTTTATAAATGTTTTAAAAAACACCTAATCCAAACATTTCATTAAAATGAGAAAAATGAGAGAAAGCAGTTGAAAGTTTGATGAAGTTGTGAAGATCCCGACGAATTAGGACTGTAAATAATGTTCAAAGCACGTTGTAAAGAAATGCGACTGTAATATTTAGTCACTAACTTGTTTACGGGTATTTAAAGAGCACACGAGTGATCAAATAGCGAAGGCTTGGCCGAATTTGCATCGACCAGAACACGCTCTCTAACTTTGGTAAGCTGTTAAGAATATGAAGCTTTCGTTATTTAGTTGTCGATCGCTAAAAAATTTCGATCTTTTTTATGCTGGTCGATTTCTGTTCAAGGGTTTCGATTCGTCATTGCTGATTTGTTTACTGGGATCTTCATTTTTATTTTTTTGATTTAGTATTTAGTTATCACTGCAGAAGTCCTGAATCGATGCTATGAAGTTGTATGATTGAATGCGCTTTGGTGGTGTTGGATTAGGGTCCTTTTTCTCAAAAAGTAAGTGTTTTAGCTGTTTGAACTAGAAAAATATTTTTAAGTTGACATACGCCTCTTGAACTAGTTAGTGAGCAAATCAACTTTGCAAAGGAACTGTTGAATCCCTAGTTTTCAAGATGGCCCGTGCAGTGAAGCTAGAAAACCTGATTTCGAGTTCTTTTGTTGATTTATTTTTTAGGAATTTATGCACTCAATTTGGTTTGTCTATCCTCTGTTATGCAATACTGCAATTTTTTTTTATTGAATTGGAGAGACTTATTGAACAATTGAGTTTAAGAGTTATTCTTGTTGCAGTGTCTTGTTTGTTTGTATTTGTAATAGGTTATTAAGCTGGCATTCATCTCTTCAACTTGTTAGTGATCAAATCAGCTTAGCAAGGTCCAACTCGTTAACCCATACTTTCAAAATGGCGAGGCCTGTGAAGCTAGAAAATCTTTTGTGATTGCTAATTTTTACTTTTTGTATTTTGAGTTTTTATTTATTTAGTGATTGCTAGTTTTTACATTTTTGTTCGTTCCACAAACATTCATTAATCGCATAACTTCGTATGAGATATTTTTGTTCTAATCAGCCTGTTGATCCTGAATGATCTGCATCACTGCATTTTTTTTTTGGGAATTGGAGAGATGCATTAAACATTTGAGCTGTAAATTGTCTTCTCTGTTTGTATTTTGAATTGGTTTTACTATTTAAGTTGGCATTCGTCTCTTGAACTAGTTAGTGAGATAATCAGCTTAGCAAGGCAAGTGTTCAATCTTTACTTTTAAGATGACGAATTTAGTGAAGCTAGAAAACCTTCTGAACAATATTTTGTGATTGCCGTATCTCTTTTTTTCTCTTGTTCTTTTTAGTTTCTCCCTGCTGTATCCAAGTGTTTTTGTTCTCAATTTGGCTCATCTATTCTCTATGATCTGCATTCTGCCTTTTTGTTGAATTGGAGAAATGTGTTAAGCAATTGAGCTTAAGAGCTGTGTTTTTTGCAGTTTGTCTTGTCAGTTTGTTACAGTGCCATGTTTTCTTGAGTCACTTTTGTTTTGTCTTTTGAGATCTATCGGTGCCCAAAGTTAAGCTATTTACACAGGTGGGAAGAAGAAAATTCTGTTTATGTGTGTAATATGTTTCTAACATTGATACACGGTAATTGATTTTTCTCTGCTTGTGTTATGCAGCTCCATTCAGATCCATTTTCGGCATCAATATTCAAACTCTGAAAAGCATGACTTCATCAACGGCTTCAGATTCATTAAAACCAAGAGGTATATTTCAATAAATTATGTTTTGGAAATCTGTAATATGAAAGAGTTGTCCCCAACATGAATCCTGGAGAATAATGTCTCTAAGAGAAATTAGTGAAATAAACCATTGTAATTTGTATAGTATTTAATTATATAATGGTACAATTATAGGACAAGCTCTTCCTCGGCATTGTACAAATATATAGCATATAAATGTACACAACATTGTTTAAAATTTTGAAATTGTTGGTTTTAGTTATGGTTGCCTGTACCACAAGTGGTATTACAGCCTTACATTCTCAATACTTTTGGCAATGCTTGTCACTCAATTCATGTGTTCTCTTGTGACATTTTACCTATTCTTTTCTTCATTTTAGCTAAGTTACCGATTTGGATGCGGATTCCAAAGTGGATTCCGGAAGCGGATGAGGGTTGCAGGGATTTTTTAAATTTTTTTTCTGGATGCGGATGCGGAGGAAACACGTGTGTGTGTGTGTATATATATATATATATATATATATATATGCAAAGAAATGCAAGAAATATACAAAAACAAATCATTTGATAGAATGGCTATGAATCTATGACAACCTACAAATAAACAAAAAAATGCAATTACAACATGTGTTGAATGGGCAACTCAAGTGTTTTAAAAAAAAATTTAATGTTTTTTTGCCTTTTCCAGCCGCTGGGCCTGCTCCCAGATGCGTCTGGAGCCTGCGGCTGGCTTCCGGCCAGCATCCGCAGGGCTTCCAGGCGCATCCGGCATCCATCTGCCTTGGATGCGGAAGCCTAGCCTGCAGGAGACAAATCGGTATTAGTGACTAATTATTTGTAAAATATCATTCCTTGCATTTTAGTTACTTATCCTTAAGCTTCCCCCTTTTTCTTCCTCTCAGGGCCTTTCTTTTAGATGTTACTACTACCAGTATTTCATCCCATTGTATTTTATTTTTTCTCAGAAGTCCAATTTGGGTAACCAAAATCCTTTAATAATTTGTTCAATTCTTCACTTCTTATTTCCTTTATGTTTTTCTTTCACTCGCATTTTGTTCTAATATGTTCTCACCTTTCTGATATGTTTCTGTTCAATATCTTTATATTCATAGTTAAATTTGTGTCTATATCTCCATCCTTTGTGTTTTTCATCAGTTTTCTTTATTTTGATCGCTGTTATAGGCCTGTCATGTTTTATGAGATCACTTCTACCGTATTTTTATTAGTTTGCAAGTTTATGTTTGTCTTGGTTCTTATCTTACTGCTAACGGTCTTAAAATTATTCTTAATAGACTATTGTATTTGTCCATGTCACTTTGTAGATCACCTTTGAAAAGTTAAAAATAGAATAGTGTAGGTATTGTTGTATTCAAAGGTTTGCGGTGCAATGGTGAGATGAGACATTCATTAGTGTGTGACTGAGGTTTGTATTAGCATACTTTTAGAGTAGAGTGTACACGTGGAAAGGTTGCGATTCAACAATTATGGTATACATTCAAGGTTACCTATACTTAGAAATCCAAATATTGTCTCTCAAGTTCCTCCCATACCATAATAGGATGGCTAGTGGTAGCAAGTTAACCCTTTCAAGGCTGCCAAATATTGTCTCTCAAGTTCCCCCGACACCATAATAGGGTGGCTAGTAGTAGCAAGTTAACCCTTTCAAGGCTGTCTTTATCCACAATATCCAGAAGTGGACCTTCTTCAGCTGATGTACATGCAAGCGTAGCCTAAGAGAAGCTCTTGCCTCTTTGCAGTTTTCCTGCTCCAATTATAGTTTGTCATCTTTCAGGCCTAAACTTTAAAAATTAAATTCCATCTAGCCTTCCAATAATTGGTTTCAAAGAGGAACCAGAATATTTTCATAAAATACATCCAACGATTTTATTTCCAACAAATTAACAACCAGAAAACAAATTCCAGATCATTAGAAGCTTGATATTTTCTGAAAAAAACTCACCAGATTTTATGAAATCCCATTGTGCCACTCTGATACCATGTTATGATAAATCAATAGAAGTATTTTCTTACTCGATATTTTTCACTGATATGAATTTTATTGTATTAGCCCGAGGGACTCAAATTTGCAATTATGCTGATGCAAAAAAAACTGGATGCTTTCTATTTGGATTGTCCAACTTATGATTCTTGCCAATCAGAACAAATTGTATGTGCACATGGAGGATGTTGATTAAATCCCTTCTAACCTTCCAATAATTGGTTTCAAAGAAACTTCAAATGTATCAATGACTTGATCTTCGAAGTATAAAAACACTTGACAGTTTTCTCATCTCGGTATCCTATTGGACAACACTGAGTTTGAATTGAGTGCCTGAAATTCTTTGATTGTGTCTGAAAGATCTAAATTTAACTTTGCTCATATTGATGATGAATCATGGAGCCTGATCTGGAACATTGATACAGAAGTTTTACACAGTTTTCTACTAGAAGCATTCTAATCCACTTTCAGAGATTGTGGAAATGCCTTGTCTTTTTAATGAACATATTTTCCCTACCAAAATAATATAACTGAATCTCTAATTAGTAATTTAATGAACAACATTTTCTTCTTGTCGCCCTAGTACTGGCAAGCAAATCTAAAATTACACCTAAAATTGGCACAGCTAGTTGTTTAGCTTCTCAAGATTGGCTTCTCTGTTAGAGGAGGGTGTCTCCAACACACTCTCAGCACAATAATGAGTATGAGTTTCTGGATTAGATTGATCGGCATCCCTGATGAAGTGGCTTGATCCAATTTAGAAGCTTCCATAAAATTTGGGTCTATGTTATTATTTCTATTCATTTCAGTGGTCAGGAACTGCATGGATATCTCTATCAGAATAGAGAATTTTTTATTTATCCTTATAAATGTGGTCTAAAAGCTCGCCCTCTGCATGATTGCACCATTGTGGATGTCCCAGTTTTGAGGATTATTCCATTAATGGAGCTCTTAAATAACATGAACAGGTTTGACGGCAATATTAGTCAGCTCAGAACTCTCGAAAGACTTCATCCCATTGCATAATCAACTCCTCACAGATTCAAATCACCATGCAATGGCTTCTGTGAATTAGAAACTACAATATCACTCACCCAGGAAATAAACAACTTCTGCAATTCTACCTCCAATACTTTTCAGCTACACAGTCATTTGAAAGCATTACCCTCTAACTCTGTGAATGAAAACCTTTTAAAGCAACCAATGATCCTGAGCACATCTTTTAGTACTGAAGATAGTGTTCTCCTGGAAAAAGAAA
The DNA here is from genome assembly GCA_028749045.1 of Cupressus sempervirens. NCBI lineage: Eukaryota > Viridiplantae > Streptophyta > Pinopsida > Cupressales > Cupressaceae > Cupressus > Cupressus sempervirens. Next base: position 517,073,505 of record CM053793.1, on the reverse strand, counting down.
CTCTTAGTTACCAGAAGTTGGTTTTTCCGCAATAGCCTGCAAATATTCCTGACCAAAACTGATAATCTTCACCCCTCATAGATGGTACAGTTCTACCAGACAATGATACTACACACAAAACAGTATTCATCAGGATAAACAATGCATACAGAATGTTCTCAAAATACTCATCACAATCTACAATAGATACACACACTATTAACAGTGAAACTCCCTGACTTGTTGTTATCCAACCTGCTCTGATACCATGTTAATGTTTTGATCATAATTCAAGATAAACAGCAAAACGTAGAATAAGAACAATAAGGCACAACATTTATCCTGGGATAACCCTCCAACTTGAGGGGAAAACCCAACCACACCAAAAATATCTCTTTTATTGTACAAATACAGAAGTCTGAATTACTATTAGGCCAAAACACACACGACCATTTAATCTCTGTCACATATGAATTACACCTGAAGAATATATAAAATTGCCTTGACCCTTCATTATCTTACCACTACAAAGTGAATACACCTTTGTTGTCTTGACTCTTCAATATACACGGATGATCTCTTCATTAGCCAATGCTGAAGACTCTTCGTGATCTTCAAAAGATGTGGCTTGTCATATGAAAGATCATTTATAAATTATAAATGAAGACTCTTCGCAGCCTTATCATATTAAAGGATTAGATAATGCAACAGCAAATATCTCAAATATAATGCTGTTGCAATCACAGGTACACATATATCTCCTGCAGCTACCAAACGTTAACATTGTTTTATGTCTGAAATGATCATTTATCATAAAGTATTATGATAGTCTGATATTGGAAACATGATCAAGAAAGAGAACTGTCATTGTGTTGTTTATACTTTAGTATGTTTTTTGTATTGTACGTGTTATGCTTTTCTGTGATTTTACTACACAATTTCCAAATTACTGTATATTGAGTGTTTTTCCCTTATTCTATTTTTCATTTTTCATTGAAAATTTTTCTCAGATTGATATTTTAATGATTTCATTCCTTTACACATTATTGTGTGTTCCTGCAACTTTAAAGGCCTTTAAAAGAGATTTAATATACTTTGTTGTTTTATTGTCTTCCACTGGAAAGGTTGAGTGCAACAAGTTGGTTCAATGACCATAGGATTGCTTCCTCATTCTGTTGCTTTCTTATTACACTTGTTTTTGCCAAATTTTATCATCATTGCATTGAAATGATCTCTAAAATTCAAGAGGAGGAAGGCAAAAAGCAAAGTAACATAAATGAGGATGCAAATGAAGTAAGAATCTATGATAAGTATTAAATATTAAAACTTGGTTTACTACCCTGCTACCTTTATATGCAAAGGCATTGCATTGGTTGAGGGGTTTGAATGGTCATGATTAATAAGTGCTCTGGAGAAGTTTATGTTGTACCAATCAAGGGGAGGGTAGGAGTGAAGAGGATTATAAAGGTTGTTCTGTTTTTATTCTTCATGAATGGGGGACCAGTGATTTCCCTAGGACCACTCATCTTCTTTTGTCACAAAATCACCAGTTTTTCTTGACTGAAATGCTTAGGTGAACTAATGGACTGTCATGGATTAACACTTCAGCCAGCCAAAGAATTGCTCACAAAAATGACGACTTAAGAGAGTGGTCTAAGTGAGTCATATGTCTCGATTTCTCTTATAATGTCATTCAGTTTCCAACTTGGCTTGTGCCCTTCTATCATAGCCCCAAGTTGGATTTGAGAATCCCTCTTCAATGGCCAAGTTGTGATACCCAATGCAAATGCAAATTAAATACCTTAGAAAAGGTTTGATGCTTTCAGAGCTGATATTCAATCTAAAGATTAGTGAATATTTCGCATTTCTTTTGCACCTGTCTTCCTTGGAAGCTGTGCTATGTCTACTAGGCTAAGTTATTGATTTTGGTTATGTGTATGGGGTTCCAGTATGCCATTATGACAAATGTATTTTCTTGGGTATGAACCAGTACACACACACAATATCAATATGCAAGAAAATTAAAAAATGTTCAAAATTGCAAGTGTATTCAGTATATAATATTATATTTTCTATAATAGTGACATTTGAAACATTAATAATATGATTCTTCATCATTGATCAATGGTAGTTATAAATTAATTGTCAATTCATAGTTCAATTTTTTTTAATAGTAATTATAGAGAGTTCAAGAAAAGGAATTTACAATGAAAATGGGAGGCTAAGCCTCATACCGAAAGAGTATGAGTAAACATTTACATTAAGAGAAACAAAATAAAATAGTCAAAAACAAATTCCACATTTTTCTTATCTTAACCCTAAACCATGGTCACTTCCACTTACCTTTTGTAAAACCCTTCGATTTCTTTCATTGGCTATGGCTCTGGCCATGGCTCAAAATCCTTGTGTAGTATCAAGCAGTTTCTCACAATTTCTTGCTGTGGCATCTTGTTGTCTCTCAAAATCTTTTCTTGAGCAATTGATTGAAGCTTTTGAAAATAGATTCGTGGGTATGAGAACAATGCATGCTTTGTCCTTTTCTACTTCAGTGTAACCATTCCTCAAACAAATTGAAGGCATGCTGTAGAAATCTCATTGTGTGGCAGGCAAGAAGAATTCAGACTTTTGAGTTTTGGATGATGTGGCTAGACCTGCTTAACATCATCTTCTTACTTTTGTTCCTTAACTTTGACCAATGGTGAGGGATTGTATAAATTATATATCATATAAGAATCATTCATCCTTACCACTTCAGCATGTCGGGTGGACCCAAAGTTGATAAACCTATCTAATCATTTTTTGGGCACAAAATGAAAATTCATATCAAATTAAAGGCTCAAAAACAGAAACTTTAATGAAACTTTCTAATCATAATTTGGATGTAAAGCTCTAGAGGCATCTCGTATTAAAGGTTCAATATAGAATCTTGGTTTGGATGAAGTTTTGAGAAAGGTTTGAGAACCTAGTCCTGTGGTCTCTGAAATTAAAGTATTTCAAGTCCTGTCTTGATATTAAAGGTTCAATATAGAATCTTTGTTTGGATGAAGTTTTGAGAAAGGTTTGAGGACCTTGTAGTCCTATTGTCTGTGAAAAAACAATATTCGAGTGCTGTCTTGCATTAGTGGATATTGACAATCTGACTTTAAAAAAATTTAAGTCCTTGGTTATTGGTATAGTTGGGTGTTGTCTGATGTCATTACCAATTATTTGTATAGTTGTGTGAAGCTTGAATTTTACAACCTTAGAAATAAAATTTTGTGCAGGTCCCTAGTTATTTGTATAGCTGGGCGAAGCCTGATTTTGTTTGTTTTTGACGATCTAAGTACCATAGAGATGAGATAGATCATATTCATATTGAACTTCGGATGCTCTATTCCTCCAACTTGTTTGGAGAGAGAACATTGGTTATTCCTATTTTGTAACATGCTAAAAATTCAATACAAATTTTAATGAATTGGAAATAACCAAAATAACATTTCCTTTCAAGGTAACATGAAAGACAGTTATAACTACCTTAGCATCATCTATGCATGGTTATTGTTTCAATTTCAATTATACAAAATCAAGTAATGAAATAAATGATTCAACTGCTTGTTAATCCAAATAAAGAGAAACTAACCATACTATCTAACTATAAAACATAACTGAAAATACAGAACATAGATATAAAGTACCTGAATTCAGATGTTTTACATATAGACTTTGACCTTGAGTTGTGCAAGCCTTGGCTAGCGGAGGAGAGGAGAAGCGTTGCCATGGGCTTAACCTCCCAGCCAGAAACCCTTAAGTATCCCACACAATCTCTACTGAGAAAGGCCCTCCCTACCCTGGGGTTTAGGCTTGGGGCACCACTATCCAGCCACTGACGATCCTGGTGTTAGAGCATCGACTAAACAATCGGTTAGGCTTAGGATACCTTCCATACACTTATCTGCCAACTATTAGCAACCTTGACATCTAGTGATCATAACAACAAGCATGCCACTAGCCTACCTTGGCCAAGGATTTGTGAGGGCACTGTGTACCCGACCACCCACCGCTCAACTTGACGACAAGACTACACTAAGGACTATCATGAGTTGACACGGATTTTAAACATATCATATTACTTGCTTGAGTTACTGATGGTTCTTTTCTTTTTATCATGCATGAATAAACCATAGTTCAATGATTGCCATTTCACACCCCTCATCTCGACCATGCTGGTCTTCTTGGATGAATCACTGGGTGAATGTATAATTTTTTGTAATCATAGTGAATGTATCTGCCGATCTGGCCTTGGCATTATACAAGATATTCTGAATGTTAAAGCATTTATATTCTCAGCCAATTCATCCATCGATTTGGCCTTGGCATTATAAAAGATCATTTAATTGTGTAAGCATTTATATTCATAGCCAATGCATTTGCCGATTTGGCCTTGGCATTATAATAGCTAAATTGAATTGTTGAACATCTATTCTCGATTCACAAGGTGCATTTTCTTATCTCAGGGGATATATTTCAGATATCCATGTATAAGCCACACCCCAAATATTCATGATTTTGAAATTAGAATTTCTTATAAGATTATAAACCATAGCTCTTAAGCATTCTTACGATATAAACATAAAGAAAGAGAACATTGGATTATATTTGGATCAATTTTAACAACATTACTTAAACTTCCAAGCAGGTTTCGGCTATGCCACACTATATCATTTTGAAAATAAAACATAATCTAGATCCGGGTGCTTCACCCTTGTGAGCATCACCTAGATCCAATGAGTGTTAAGTGTCCCATTATTCTCATGAGAGATGGATTCATGTTGAATCACTACTCATGAAACATGGGTCAATGAGTTTGACTCAAAATCACACAGTTAAATTCTGATAGCAATACCACAATAAAACATAAGTTAAGCAATGCCTTGTGCAGGCTCCAATAATTCTTGAAACCACATTGGAATGCATGATCACTGAATGCTTATGAAAACAAGGAAGGTATCAATTGGCTATTGCCGTTCTAGTGCAGGAAACTTGGCACTGAAATATTGGTTGTGATCAACTCATTGCCTGAAGAAGGCAGAAGCAATACTCCAATGCAGAATGGTGATAGCAAATGGTGTGTCTGCAGGAAAGAAGTATGGAACTCACAGTGATGAAAGTGAAGCAAGACTAAGAGCAAGAATGAGAAACAATTCTGATCGTAGGTGGTATATTTTCTGTCAGAGGTAAGAATATTATATCTAAATGAGCTTTCGTATCATAATCTAAACCTTCTTGGTTGCATGCTCAGTTATGAGCAAGATTGTGAAAGTGGAAAGAAGTTACAAGATAGAAGGCCATAGGTTCAATGTGGCAAAAAATATTAAAGCGGCCATCGAAATAGTAAAGGCTGATGAATGAAGTATAGAAATACGGCCACTAAAGTTGGATAATAAAACTATTGCCAAAGAAATAAAGTTACCTAAACTAATACCTTAATATTATAATATCATACCCCAAATACCTATACTTGTGTATGCATGTACATACGTGTGTGTATATATATATATATATAATAACAACGTATCTAGTGTATACGTCTTATTCTAATTCACGCATACATGCATATGTGTATGTGTGTGTGTGTCTATATATATATATATATATATATTTGCAAACATATGTAGATACTATGGTATTATTGTATTAAGGCATGGCAATATCATATGAAGCTCTGTAATCAATTTCAAATTCATAAGGTAACACTTTTTAATTTAATGTTCAGTGATCTCTTTTATTTAATAATGCATATTTATTGATCGGGTAGCTCATGGTAGTCCCTAGTATACTCTTGCTTGCCTAGCCGTTTACCCCTTAGCCTTGGTCACTAGAATTCATACCTGTTGACTCGTAGGTGAAGTGATGTCCCTTGACCAATTCTCTCTAGCAATGCTTTCCCCCTTTGATGTGCTCCTGCAAGAAAATAAATCCTCCACGATAATATAATAGTCCTCAAGTAATCATAATCACTATAACAAGTTATTGTTCATAAAACATCATGACGGCTAATTACCATTTCACTTCCACGAATGAATAACTAACTTTCCAAGATTTCATGATAACAGCGTAATAACATCATAACGATTAACTAACATGTCATCTTCACATGAAATCATAACAATTAACCATCTTACAATTTGACCTGATCATAACTAATTTTAACTGTCAACTAACTTCACATGAAAACTCAACGGCTATACGAGCAATTTTAAATTAGGCAAAAACTGCTGGGATGTAACATATTTGATCTTGGTAATTGGGAAATGTTGGTTACCTATCAACCTAAGGATTGGAATGGCTTGAAGTGCCTCACTTTGTCTTTGAACTAGAAGGTTTTTTTTATTTGATTTGAGGGGATTAAATAGGAAAGCTTTTAGATTCCATCAAAAGTTTTGGGTGCTTTAACCCTTTAACTCGCTTATAAAAATATTTGATGACCTTACCTTAACTCACTTTTGAAGATGTTTGATGACCTTATATTAATATCAGCAGGACATTTTAAAGTCTTTGTTATCATGGGATTTGACAACTTAGCTGGTCAACAATCACTCTAAAAGACTGGAGGAATAGTTTGAAAAGTTTCTGTTGTTGATAAGCTTAGGTGTTGGGTGAATGTTACATATACCCTTAGGTAAGATTTCCCATCTGAAATAGTCTCAAGAGCAGAATGCTTTTTCATTGTTTGTGTCATGATATCATACAGAGGCCTAGCTTCCGAGTTGTCAATCCGAGGGACTCAGTATCTGAGCTAGGTCTTTATTTCAACAGGTAAGCATTCAAACATGTTGCTTGTTTCAGAGGTATGTTACCATGGGTGTTCAAATCCTTGAGTCCTCAATGTGGAAAAGTTCACAGAGTTCAAATATGGTTTATTTGATGTATATTGTGACTTCATGTGGATGTTGTATGATTTATAATATAGGTTTCTAGGATGTAAGAATGTAAGTGCATCACCTGATATGCTCCCTGGGTAAGAAAGCATTGATTTTCTGCTTTAAAGCCATTTCATTTTCTATTCACGACTTAACTACATTTGTATTAGTGGTAATGGAACTATTCAGACAGTACAATAGATAACATTAAGCTTAAAATCTCTTCATAGATCCCAATTCTTTAGAAGGGATTGGATTTGTTGGTGTGAAAAGGGTATTTTACTTAGCTAGTTCTTTACCTAGGTATTAATCACACATGTTACTAAAGTTTACTTAGGGTACACAAAGCTCTTAGGAATCTTTCTAGAAGCCTTAGTTGCTTGCTAGGTTAAATAACATTTATTATGTCAAAATCTCTCACAATCTTATGTTCATCTTGACCTTTATAAAAAGGGGTCCCCTTAATCTCATCCATGTTTTATAAATCTATAATTTGCATCCTTGATAGACTAGCATTACTCTCTCATAGCTGATCTGTTTTGTACTTTCACAAAGTGCCTAGATCCTGGGTGACTAAAATCCATAATAACGAGACTCATTGCGAGTCTCGTGAGTTTCCCAAGTCATTGTGTCGAGTAACCTCAGCCGGGTCAAAATGGCCTGTAACCCTGGCTCAGCGGATCACCTCAGCTGACTTGCCTAGCTGACTTGGCTAACTCATCTGACTCGCCTGATTTTTTATTTTAGTTTTAAAAATTTTCTTAATACATCTAAAATTTACCTTTGTACTTATGTAATTGATGTATGTAATCAAATTACCTTCTATGTCATGATGTTATTGTCTTTAAGCTTTATTCAATAGTGGGCGCATGGAATGTTCTTTAAATCCTAAAAAATCTCTAAACTTCAAGGGTTTTGTCACTTTGCCAAGTCATTGCTGAGTCATGGGCGAGTCTGAGCTAGGTCACGAGTCGAGTTACCCTTGCTGAGTCAGAGCCGGGTCCAAGTCTCGTTACTTCGCTATAATCTTCAGCCAATCTTGCATGGCATACCAACTTGTATAGGATTAACTTCAACGTCATCAAACGTGTTTGCATCTTCCTTAAAAGGGCTCCATTTATGGGCTACATTGATAGTTTGGGTAATCAACTGATTCCAGATCAGGACAAAGCTCAAGTTGACATAGAAAATGCTACCACTATCCTAAGACAATCAAGGCCTGTATGTATTGCTTTCCTCGAGAAAAGAGATAAGCCCGTCTTCAATTTCTGTTTCTTGTTCTTAGTTCCTTTTGGTTCTGTATAAGTAAGATTTTTTGGGTTTGTAGTAGATGCAATTCAGGTAGGTAGATGGTTTTAAAAAAAAATGTCCATGTTTTCCATGTTACAAGGACATGGAAGTCAAAGATTGTTAGCTTCCCTTAGTACTCTTGTATAGGGGGTGCCTCTAAGGACATTTTTATTTTGTTATTTTTCTTATATTGAGGTGGATCTGAATGAGGCGTTTACCTTTTAAGCATGTGTGAGGAAAGTTATTGTTCTTGGCTAGCCTCAATTCAGACACTCCTTCAAACTAGCTTCTCAAAGAAAGTCCCAATTGCCTATCATAAACCTGTACCCTTCTTTAACCTGATTTCCCAAATTTGGAGGCTTTCCAACTTAATATTGTCTTTTGCTTTTCCTTAGGGAGATATTGAATGAACCTGAAAAACCTTGCAAAAATTCCAAGCCATCCCAAACACTTGAATCTTCTAGCCTTAAATTGTTTTTCAATTTTATTCTAGAAGTGGATTCTTCTGAAATTCAAATAAACACCAGGGATCCTATGCCTTGTTTCCAGGATCTCCTTTCTTCCCTGTTAAAAAATTGCTGAGCAGGATCCATGCATTGTTGGACACAATCCAAAAATCCCTTAACATTGAGCTTTGACATTTAATATCCTAGTTGTTTAGGATGCACATATAATTGATCCTCTTCATCATGGAGACAAGTACAGGGTATCCATTGTGCCAGATTTGCCTAATGATTTAAACCTGGTCTTATTCTTCACAATGTAGTGCTGTTGTATACACAGAAATAAGAGTGCTGTGGTATGTTAAGAATGGAGACTGAAAACACATTGGTCTTTGGCATTTTAACTTTTATTGACTTATAAATACTGTTCTCTTTCCAAGCCTAACTGAGAGATGCAAGAGCTTCTCTGGACAGAGACAATCAACGAGAAATCAATACTGACATGGGAAACTTACCATCTTTGATTGAAAAACTAGAAGTTTATGCTGAACTTTTTGGATTTGTATATTCATATTGATACAGAATATATTTTATTTATATTTTGTACTTATACTCAAGCTACAATTCTTCTTAATATTTGCATTTGAAACTGATTGTAACTGTGATATGGCTAGATGTCTGCATTGTTGGTGTTGCACGTACACCTATTGGGAGTTTGAGTGGCTCTCTTTCAGCCCTATCTGCAACCAAACTGGGATCAATAGCCATCGAGGGTAAGTTCCAGTTAGAATATATTCATATACGTGTATGGATTAGTCAGTATGCGAATTCCCAATGAAAACTTGGAATTACTTTTTTGTTAAAATTACAGATTTCTTCGAACATATATTGCTCTTTTGTTCTTTTACCATACACTTTATGAATTGTCTCTTTGTCGGAAAATTAGTCCAAGTGATCGTTGAATGCTAACACTGTTGTAAATGTTCACCTAATGCTTCACAGCTGCTCTTAAGAGATCAGGTGTTGAACCTGGAATGGTCCAAGAAGTATTTTTTGGAAATGTTTTGAGTGCCAACCTGGGTCAAGCCCCTGCTAGACAGGCAGCACTAGGTGCAGGAATACCTAACTCTGTGATATGCACTACAATCAACAAAGTTTGTGCATCAGGAATGAAGGGTATGGCATGTTTTGACTTTTAAATATAATATGCGAATACTATAAGGTTTCGACAGCTACCAGGGACAATGTAACTAGTTTTTCAAATAGCAGCTTTCTTAAATTTGTACGTTATTGGGAATTGTACAAATTAGAAATATGTTTTTCTAAACTTCTAGTTCTGTTGAGGTTTTTCTTTGGAAGATTAGACTTACAAAGCTTTCTCTCTTTTTTTTAGCAACTATGTTTGCTGCTCAGAGTATCCAGTTAGGAAACAATGATATTGTTGTGTCTGGAGGCATGGAAAGCATGTCAAATGCCCCTTATTATCTTCCTGATGCCAGGTATATGATTTTGGAATTCTTTTGTACTAGACTTTCCATGTTTGAGTCTATTTTTCTCATCACTTGACTGAATCATTGCAATTAATTTACTTATAAGTTATGATGTATAATTTACTGGTAATTCAATAAGAGGAATCTTATTTTTGTATTTTTGTTACTCTGAATAGAAAGGGTTACCGACTTGGACATGGGAGTCTTGTTGATGGAATGTTAAAGGATGGACTCTGGGATGTTTACAATGACTTTGGTATGGGGGTATGTGCAGAGTTGTGTGCAGATAATTATTCCATATCAAGAGAAGACCAGGTATTTTTTGTCATCTAAATATGTTTTGCAAAGCAATAGCTGTTTTTACCATTTTTCTTATTGTGTGAAGAATTTGGAACTCCCAGTTGTCATTGGGTATGAATCAATTCTTTGTTTTATTTTGAGCAATGCAAAACAAATTCTTCTGTATACTCTTATGGAGGAATTACTTATTATCGTGTTTCTTCAGTTAGTTTAGGAATCAGTTTCAATCCAAACTGTGATCAAGAAGGTGGAAAATTAAAAAGGTGGCTATCTTACTGTTGTAAGGTGCACATATGATGGCTACTATCTATTGTGCGACTGTCATTAAGAAAATGTAAATCTGGCAGGCATATCCCACTTTCCTCATCTTTGTTTTTAAACCAAATGGGTTACTGTTTCTGCGTATACTTTCCTACTTTATTCAAAGATTCCAGGTGTAAATAAGTAAAGCATCTAATATATGGCAATTTTATTTGAAATTTGATCCAATGCTATGTAAAATGGAAGCTGTCAAAACTGTGTTACACTTATGTCCAATCATCTGCAGTTCTTTCCCGGATTAGAGAAGTGGGAAGAAAATAGTCATATTGATTCTTCATATATGAATATCTATTGCTTAAATTGAAATGGAATAAAATCCCTTTCAGTATAGTCTTTCCTGTTTAAAATACATATGCAGACCGCTTCTCTTTGGATATATTTATAGAAATTCCATTAATTTTTATTTATATTTTCTGTAAATTTAATACGATGACTGATGTATTTGTGAATACTCTAGATTCAATTATTTCTATAACCAAGGAAACCGTTTGGTGTTGGATACAAGTTTGTGTGGTTTTCTACGTTTATGTCTCCCCCTGTAGTTTGGATGAAGTTTATAGCTCAACATATTCATTGTTGTTATCCTGAATATGTGATCCTTATTGCAATAGCGTTTTCCTTAAAATTGCAATTTTATTGGTACTTTATACTTAAATAGTTATATATTGTTGCACATGGATCTTTATGAACTGCTCTTCATCTTGTGGCACAATTTGAATTTTTATGCAAATAGACTAATAGTTGCTTATGGGAGAAGTTTTAGGCAACATTTTTTTATGTAGTGACCTTTTATATTCTGTACATAGGATCATGTCAACTAATTGCTTGATACTGGCATCAGGATAACTATGCAATCAAGAGCTTTGAGTGTGGAATTTCTGCCCAGAATGATGGTGCTTTTGATTGGGAAATTGTGCCGGTATGTCTGAAGTTTGAATGGGATAACTTTTAGCCATAACTTCAAACCTTTAGCTGTAGCAATCAGTATATTTCCATATTGTTTATTCGTGTTAATCTTCTTGAACCTGATGCATAGGTCGAGGTGTCAGGAGGAAGGGGAAAGCCATCTACAATTGTTGGCAAAGATGAAGGCTTAGGGAAGGTTGGCTTCTTAAGATATTTAGTTTGTTAAGGGATTGATTATGCAAATTACTTACCAAGCAACATAATATTGATCAAATTACATCTAAATTAATTAAATTTTTCTTTGTATTCTGAATTTCTTTGGTGCCAGTTTGACTCAGCAAAGCTAAGGAAACTTAGACCAGCATTTAAAGAAGCTGGAAGTGTGACTGCTGGAAATGCTTCAACCATTAGGTTGACTCTCTCTCTTTCTGTCTCTCTCTCCACCCCCTCCCCGCTCCCCTCTTTAAATGTATTGTATTTATTCACTGTTTCTTGTTATCTACAACATACAGAATTAATCAACTTTTCAATGTCTATTTTGCAAATTTGTATGTTTTCAACTTATACATAGTCTAGAAGATAATAAAAGTAGCAAACAACCTTTTGGATCATGTAAGCTGTTTTACATTATGAGTTTTTTAATGGCCCTTCTGTTCTTCACCAATGAAAGATAAAGGGATTAGTCATTTGAACAGAGCCCAGACACTGATGTAATATTGTATTTTTTTAGCATGTTTTTTTTTCAATTATTAACTTTGTGCTTTTTGTTTCTTCCTCCTGCAGTGATGGAGCAGCTGCTCTGGTTTTAGTGAGCGGAGAGAAAGCAATGGAGCTGGGTTTACAAGTTATAGCAAAAATTGTAGGCTATGCTGATGCTGCACAGGTGTTTCTCTTTACATACTGCTTCTGTTACTAAATATTGAAGGTTTACCCTTTCAATGTTTGATTGAGTGTAAGTTATATTGCAGGCCCCTGAACTATTCACAACTGCTCCAGCTCTGGCCATCCCAAAAGCTATTTCAAAGGCTGGCCTGGAGGCTTCAGCGATAGACTATTATGAGATAAATGAAGCATTCTCTGTAAGTTTGTTTTTTTTCTGTAAATTTATACATTGCTATGATGTATCATTGAAAATCTTGGTGATATTTAATTTCAGAGATTTGATGAATCTCTCTGTAAATTTTTAATTAGCTTTTTGTTTAAAATTTTGGCACTTCAGAGTTTGTATGTTAAACTTAAATGGAATATGAATTATGTTAAATCAAGTCTCCTGGATGGGGAAAGCAGGTGGCGAAATTAAAAACTAGAGGAAATTGAAATATTCATATGATAACATTGGGAAGACATTCATGATATACTTGATAGATCTTTAATATGTAACATTAGAATTGAATTGAGGGTTAACATAAGAGCTGAGGAATTTAATAAAACTGAATTGCTTTCATAATTCATTGTCAATGTCTGTTTGATAAATATAATATTAAATTAAAAAAATTACAACAAAATGCCCAAGGGCTGCAAATTTGAACTACAAATTCAGAAATAAATGCTGGTATCCTTCAGCTTACAAAGAACTTGTGAAATCAATGAGACTATCTCCCTTGTCTCAGGATTGTAGGTTTGACACAACCGAAATCAAGTTCCTGATTTCTTATTGAGCTTGGAAAGTAGGTTGCTTCAGTAAGATCACTATACCAAAGCTCATTGCTCATTTGCTCCCTTTCTGAAATTATTTTTCCAACTCTATTTCTTGGACATTGATACACTCTAAATTGTTATCTTTGACCTAAAAAATTTTGGACACTAGTTTATAAGGAGATTTCATCATTTAGAATTGGTCTGCATTTTGGTGAGAAAGGTGCCTTTTTTCACTGGTTTTATACTCAGAAAATGTAATGCCTATAAAATCTGAGAAAACTTCTTATTTAAGGATCAAATTAGCACCCATTAATGGCAGTAAAGTTAAATTTTTGTTTTTCCAATGAATTCCTAAATGTTTTACCAGTGAAAAGCTGCTACCTTATGTTGACAAAAATCAGTCGATTCTGATACATGTTGATTGCATTAAAAGGGAGCTCAAATTGTGAATAAAAGAATTTCAAAATCCACTGTATTATGACTGGAATCTCTTCTATTATAGGTTTGCAGACGTGCAATTTGACAACTGTAAAAACAATTAAAACTGTTGTTTTCGTTGATAGGAAGTCACCATCTTGGGATCGAAACACTAACTTGGAAATTCTAGGTATTGCTTTGCCTGATTTTCTGCTAATTCGCCAACTGAAATGACTGGCTACTTTCACATCTTGCTGAGTCAACCCTAACAACTCATAAATCGTGAAGGAGCTTGAAAATCTGTTGTTTTGCAAACTGAAATCTCTCATGTAGGGCTGAGAGTGGTGTAGGTTCAATAGAAGAAAAGTATAAAACAATTTTAAATTCATTTTTGCTTATTTCGAAAATAACAAAACAAAACAATTGGGTGCAACTGCAAGTGTATGGCTGACCATCCCCAGGATGGTTGGATGTCTTTAGCCGTCATAGGGATTGCTAACTGACCCCGTAAAGCCTGTGTTTCCAGGGTGTTATGGCCCCTTTCTTCTGATCAAGGATGGGAGGCCCACATTTCTGAGGTATCCCCAGTATTGGATTTGTCAAGAAATGTTGGCAATGCATTCACACAGGGAACATAGAAAATAAACACTCTTAATGCAATCTCACCTAAATTGGGCAGCCTGATTCAACAGCTTGTAATTTTACGATTTCCTGTTTTTCAGTGTTTTACTGCAGCAATCAGAAAGCTCAACTTGTATTGAAATTTATGAAAAGGATAATATTCCATTCTAATTGAGTTCATTTTTTGCAGGTTGTAGCTCTTGCCAATCAGAAGATACTTGACCTCAAGCCGGTATGTTCTTTTCAAAATGTCTTGTAAACTTTAAAACTTTAGTGCAAATTTCATGAATGAAGTAGATAACTGTTATGCTTAATGTGCAGTGCTGTATCTTATGTATCAGAATGGTAATTCAAGAAAGTATATTAATACTGCAGTCAAGTTACCCTTGCTTGTCATTATAACACCCTGCTTTGTGTCACCTTCAGGAAACTGTGAATGTACATGGAGGAGCTGTATCTCTAGGACATCCACTTGGCTGCAGTGGTGCTCGCATTCTAGTTACACTTTTAGGGGTCTGTATCTTACACAACTTTGTTAGAACATAATGGAATATAACCTTCGCTTTTGCCTTAGGGTTTTACTTGTTAAGAACATCTACATCACTTTTCCATTGTTCTCTGTCCTGATATATCGTACTAATTAGAGGCATTCTCCATTGTTCTATTCTGATATGTTATAAGCTAACTGAAAGTGTTGTGACAGGTATTGAGGCAAAGAAAGGGGAAATATGGAGTTGCAGGAGTCTGTAATGGTGGTGGTGGGGCATCTGCAGTGGTTATAGAGTTCATGTAAGCTAATGTAAGACTCAATGAGAGTATAGGTTACACAGCTGGGAATATCCTCTTCTTGCCATACCATGTCTACCTTTGATTTCTAACGACGTTTTCCTTTAATATCCCTGTTTCATTCATTTTTCACTTTCTAATTATATGGCTTGAAATAATACCTATGACACTGTTGATTGCAGTGAAAACCCCAAAGATAGGCGATGCTTGTTATGAGGACAAATACTGTAGGGACATTTGAGTTAGAAAACATCACGTGAAGGAACTTCTTGTTAGTGTAACAGCCAGTTTACAGAATGGGCAAAATCACCTTCTTTCTATGAGTAGCAATTAGTTCTTGCTAGAGTCATTTTCATAATAATGTGGCAACTGAAAGGAGGCAACTTCGTTTATGAGCCTAAGGAATTTTTCCCATGGTAGAAATAAAATTTTCTGTTTCGGAAGTCAATTTTTAATGCATAGAATTGAGTTATCAGTAAATTGGGATCATTTTTACATACCTTTTTACTTTGTGAGAGGTTAATGTATTGAATCATCATTGGATTCATTTGATAATAATCGAGCAGGATGTATTGGATCATGGTTTCATTTGAAAAAATTAAGTTTATGAATATTCTTAACATCATTTTAAAGTTAACAGTTTCTTTTATTCATAGTGATTTTTTAAAAATCTCTGGGTGAAATACCAATTATTCAATTCTCTTAATATAAGGTCATCTCTCATGCTAAGCTTGCAATGTAAGATCATGAAATGACTTCAAGGTTATTTCGATTGTGTGTCACTGCTCAATGCAATAATGTGATATGTTGGTAATCACTAATGGGACATATACTTTTTCCAAGATTTGATACTGCACTTCTAAAGATATTGTATCACTAAGTGGAATAAAAATATTATTTTTGGTTTTTAATTCTTGACTTCTCAACTTAACTCCTATTTACAACTAAGTTTGAATGCAAAGACTTGTGAATGGTTTGGACTCTACTAGATGGAGCTTAATCAGCCACTTGGCTCACTCAAGTTTTCAAATCAATATTTTATCTTTAATCCCGTCAAGTTGATGCAAGCTAAAGATCCAAATGGTTTGGACTCTACTAGATGGGGCTTAATCAGCCACTTGGCTCACTCAAGTTTTCAAATCAATATTTTATCTTTAATCCCGTGAAGTTGATGCAAACTAAAGATCCAATATTGAAGTGTTATTATTTATCACGTAACCACAAAAGACAATCTGCAAAAAGCTAGTGGCTTGGATTTGTTTGAGTCAAGCAAGGGAACATTGACAACTATTTTCATTCAACTAAATTATTTGAAGTAAATTCTACTCTATATATCTCAACAACTTGAAATTAAAAACAGCTTTAAGGAGCATTCTTGGGTCATTAGGAATCTTGCATCACTTAAAAATATTTCCTTTTAGTTTGTATTTTGCTTCTATTAGCAAGCTTTTTGTGTTTAGTAATTGATCTAGTTGGCTCATTATCTTATGCAATTCTTATGGTGTATTGTAGACATCATAGAGATCTTAAGTCTAGCTTTAGATATCAATTTGATGAAGTTATCTTATGATTTGTCCAATCCTATATTTTTTTTCCTTGTTTTAACAACCAGATTAGCAAGATTCGACTTGTGACAAAGATCCATGTTATGCAAAGCCTAATGACACATTATTTTATGTTCTTGTACATGTGGCAAACCTCCATATGTGTTCTTACATCATGATGTACCTAATTGGTGGTATTCTTATGGATTTGGGTTTTGAACTATATTATTGTAAAATATGTTTCTTTGTCTTGGAGATTGTTGATTGGATAAGGAGACTTGTCACTAATGATCTTAGTTAATGTAGTAGTTCTTATTTGGGATAGTAGTTCTTGTTTACAAGTTGGGGTTGTTTAATGTTTTGTATTGTCTTTTGTATTGCGTTGTCTCTAGCTGCAAGGTTGGACATCTCCATTAACGATTTCTCTTCCCTTGATTGTGTAAAATGTTGTCAAAGTAAAATTGCGAGTTTTGGTTTACAGATCTTAGTTATTGAGCTTGTGAAGTTCCAAATTTGTTGACTGTGGGGTGGCAGAATTGAGGATTTGACCTACATTAACAAAGGGCTTGCACAAGGTGGTCTAGGATATAGTTTGTTGTTGATTGGGCATGACAACAAAGTTTCGGCAATAAGATTGATCAGATTAAGTTCAAAATATTGTTAACCCTAAAGATCTTGGTTTTGGTGTGGTAGAAGGTAGATCTAACCTACAATTACATAGGGTTGCACAAAGTGAATCTTTGGAAGAGTTGGTGAATCAAGTGGAGGACACGCTAGTGATTTTTAAAGATTGTGTAAACAAATTGTTTGAGGTAGGTTGTAGGTATCTATTGTTTGCTTGATTGTGTTAAGGTATTCAACACTCGTGATCAGATTGTCAAAGCTAAGAGAGTTGAGAAGGGAATTCTTTAAGTTTGCAAGGATGTTGTTGGTCCCAACATGTACTAAGGGGTGGGGGGGTGTTGAGAAGGGAATTCTTTAAGAGCTACAAATGCTTCCAAATCCTGTTACAAATGTCTGCAACCTGTTAAGGTTATAAAAGCCTGTGAAAGCTACCTTGTTAGAGGATTTACAAATCTCCTTATGAGAGACACTTTGTTAGAGGATTTTACAATAAGCTTCCTTGTGAAGCTTGCCTTGTTAGGAGCTTACAGATAGCTGCAATGGTAAGAAAGCATACTAAGTGTTTTGACCTCAAACTGACTTGTGTAGATCTCTGCTTCCTTGAAGATGCACTGATCTTCCCGCTTGCTTGGTGAGTGCTCTATTCTCACTTCTCCCTTGGTTGTCTACAACAACCTATCATTGTTCCTTCTCCATCTGCAATTGCTACTCTTGATGGTTTTCTTCTTTCCGAATTCATCATTTTTAGTTCTCTCCTCTTCTTGCAATGCCAATAACCTTCAACAACATACAATTGTGACTGATTTAGATGTATATATCATTTCTTCACTGTGAGGGCATAGTTACCCATGACCAAATTATCTTGCACATTCTTGAATTCAAATTTTGAATTCCATGTCTACTTCTTTTATAGGAGAGCCATGATCCCTATGCCTAGGGTCTACACTGGTAGCTTTGCCAATCCTTTTGTAAACCAATGGTGCCCTTTTGTCCTTGTCTGCTTTTGTCGTTTTGCTCTTACCTTCTCTCACATCATTGGTGACTAATTATGTTGATGACTCATCAATTATTATCCATTTTTGACTGCCTATGCCAACGTGGGTGTGCCAGAGTGTATGTTGTTGTATATTGTGACCAGTAATTGTTGACTTCCTTATTCATTTTTGGTTGTCACATTTTTCCAATCAAATACTTTTGGCCTTCAATGACAACACTTCATACTTATTTTAACCTCTATGACAAAGATACTTAGAGGATCAAAAATCTCCCCCTTTGGCATTGATGGAAAAACATCATTTACCAACATTCTCCCTTTCAGCTTTGCAAAGCTCCTTTGATGGTAAAATTTGTTACAATTACTTCACTTATACCGGTTGATGTTGCCAATAGAGGGGGCTTGACAATGTGTTTGTCTTTACTTCATTCCCTCTTATTTTTTGTCTATGTGCCCTATGTCTATTCATGTTCTTCTTGTGTCTGCATTTTCCTCTTTCATCGTTGTTGTTGATGTTTTGCTTCATTCTTTGTGTATTCTCCCCCTTTCTATATTCACCCCTTATTCCTTTCTTCTTCTTATGTTTCTTCTCCTCTTGGTACATTCTCCCCTTGGTGCTCAACCTTTTTTTTGTACATTCTCCTCCTTTTTATCATCAATGAGTCCTAGGGTAAACTTTAAGAGACTCCCTCCTAGAAAAAGATATAAAATATTGGCGAATCTTTCATTATTTAAAAAATATATATTATTTCTTTTGACGAATCTCTAAATTTTTAAAATATTAAATTATTTATATTGGCAATTATTTTGGAATCATAATTTTTGTGTAGAAAATATTGGCAAATCTCAACAATAAGAGGAAGTTTATTAAACACCACGAAATATTACAAATCAAACTTGAACAATTTTTACGTCATGGAATATTATGAGGATCATTACATTATATTTTAAATTAATCGTAAAAACTAAACGTTGGTGATATATCCTTATAGTAACTAATAATTATGATAATTATTGGTAAATTAATTTTAAATTCTCCAAAATTTTATAATATTTACGTGAATCAAATCTAGTCATGTATCGAATATTATGGAAAATCTTTGAGTTTAAATTTCTTAATAAAATAGATTATTGAGGGATTTTAAATATTTTAGAACTAAATTTTATAGAAGTGTGCCGATTTAGGTTGCATAAAAATTTCTAAAGTTAAACAATTGGGGAATATTAGCCACTAAAAATTGCCTTGTGAATTAGACAATGACAAATGGTTATGTAGGGTGGCTACAGGTTGCTACATATGTATTGGTATTGTCCTTGAATGGTGGCAAGATGAGTATCCCATGATGCCTTAAGATTTGTGAGAGCAATGATCTCACTATTTATCTCACCTAGGAGGGTTTCAAGTTCACTCATGGTGATGCCCAAAGTTTTGCATACTAGTGGATCTGCATTTGCAATGTGCATTTAGATGATGCATGTCATCGAGATAACTTGCATTGTACTTCCATTAGTCTAATGGCTCTCTTGTCCTGCTCATCCTTAAGTTGATGAATGAGATTTAATGTCCCAAGTCTTGGACAAATAGTTAGTTGCAAAGTCAGTGACTACATTGAAATTATCCTTCAAAGTTTGTAGCTCATGTTGAGCTACTTGTAACTTCTGTTCCAAATCCGGTGAGAGTGCTTGTGGATCGAATGTCTTCTTCATGACCTGTGCTAAAGCCTACAAGGTTTCTTATAGTTTATTCTTTGCTTCCTGTAGGGTGGTCATGTTTTGTTCTCTGGGTTTTGGAAAGTATTCATTCTTTTGTCTTTGAGCTTCTTTTCTATGATTACTTCTACAGTTCCTTGATCATCTTTTACCTTGCCAACTAATGTAGATGGTTGATGAGATTCGTATTCGTATTCGGATCATACTGAACATCTGAAGCTAATTTTGCAATAATATTTTTGGCAATTATAAGTGTTCTTACTCCTTGTTGCTTCTTGAGTTCTCCTTTTCTCTTTAAGTGTTGTTTGCACTCATTGATTTCCTCCAAGTCCATGTCTTTAATGATTTCTTTCTTTGCAATTATGAGTGCATCACATTTCTCCTTTCCTTTGGTTGCTCCAACATCCTTCTCATAGAATTCTCCTTCATCTTCAAAGCTTGAAGATGATAGTGATGATGAAGACAATGATGATGTCATGTGCCTAATTGACCTTCTCTTCTTCATAGAGTATTCACTACCTGTTGCTCTTGATATGCTTGGTGCTCTCTTTCTGCTTACTTGTCCATGTCTTTCTTTTAGACACTCTTGATCTTGAAGATACAGGTCTAGTTGCAATACCTTGATCTTCTTTGTATGGCTCTTCATCTTCTTCAACCTCTCCACCTTTCTTTGATGGTGATTCTAGTTCCTCTTCCATTCTGGGGACTTCTCCTCTAGCGGTTCATCATTTGATATATGTACCAATTTAGGTGATTTATCCCTATCATCTTCATCCTTCTCTGGTGATGAGGCAACAAAGATGGTCATTATCTTTATTGTCTCATCAATCTACTATTGAGTCATGCCTCCAAGCGACTTGATTCTCTCCTCTGTAGTTTGTTCACCAACCTGTGTAACCATTGGGGCAACTATCATTTGTTCATCTCTTTTAGTTTTTGTTGTAGGCTTTTCTTCTTCAGTTGCCTTGGATGTAGTTGACTCTTATGGAGTCATACTAGTCTTTTCTCATTCCTCCTATTGTGGAACATCTTCCTCCCTTTGAGGGCTACGAGTTTCCTATCTCAACTCATGTGCTAGATTTTGTCTCTACTAGCTTGGGCTTGACTATTTCTTTGATCTTCGAATTGGACAATTCCTTTCTACCTTTTAGTGCCTAATTTTCTTTAAATAAGAATCAATATCTAGAGTGAACTCTTTCAAATGTTGGCTTATGCTTGCTCGAGTTTTCTTGATTTGACCGGTTATTAGATCTATAACATCTCTTGTGTTGTTGAATCTTCCTCTATATACTTTTATTAAGAACATCTCTTGGTCTCATCTTAATTAGAGATTCTTCACCATTTTCTCATAGTGTGCTCCATTTACCATTTATTATTTTTCTCAAATCTTTGGGTAATGATAACGCAACATCATATGACCTTCTTTCTATTATTCTTAAGCTATTTAACACAAGACTTATAACTCTTATATTGTTTTCCTTAGAAAATCTTGTAAATCTATTCTTAAAAATTGTATAATTATGTTTTATTACAATTGCATTTACAATTTCACTGATGAGAATCGGTTTAGATATCTTCTTACCTTTCTTTGGTGTTAATGAGGCTTTTGCTCCTCCTTCCTCGATGGCCTTAGTGATCACAATTGCTCCATTTGCATCATCTTTAGATTTAGTTTCCTTAGCCTTGGATTGATCTGGTGATGATTCTTTTACTTTTGGTGCTTGAGCTTTGTGAGGGGGACTCGTCACTATTTCTCCTTCCATTTCCTCGATCCTCATTACCTTGAATGACATTTATCAAAATGGTTATGGTGTCTAACTCCTTGTTACTCTCTGTGGAGTTGGCTTCTGAGTTTTCTTTTGTTCCAAGAGAAGCCTATTTCTTATCCTTTCAGCAAGTGCCAAACCTTGGCAGAATGGGGCTTTCATCTAATGTGATTAACCTTTCTATGTAGGGCCAAGCCTCCTCATCCTTTACTTTGTATCTTAATGGTGTCAACCATAGATTTTTTTGGTTGAGTTGAACATGCATTACACTTGTTTGTGCTTGCCAGAAAGAAAACTTTGTCTTTGTAGCTTTCTACTAGATTTTGGGGTATCTGCTCTCTCTGATTCATTTCCTTCTGGAATTCTTTGAAATACTCCCATAACATGGCACCCCCTTGCCTTTCAGTTTCCTATGTAGTTCTCCTATTTGATTTGTGACTAGTTGATCTTCACTCTACTTGATGTTTGGGATCTAGGGAATTTTCCCCTTGGGTAGAAGAAAATATATACAAGTATGGATTTGTACCATAGAGTTTGATCTTGATGATCTTTAACTTTCTTTCCCATGCTCTCCATTATTTGCATGTGTAGATATCCTCATAGATCAAACTTTGACTTTTTGTGGATCATATGAACTGCTCTGTATCCTACTTTGTTGGGAACATAGTTCTATCTACTAGTGTGGCACAATTTGTACCCCAATACCATGGTCGCAAACATCAACTTAGGGTTTAGAATTTCACTAATTGTGCAACCCATTCCATCATGTGTTGTCTTTTGTAGTGCCTCTCCCATTTGACTTCTATAAGTCATCCTGATGGATGCAACCTTGATGATCTTGTTTGGTGAGGGATCATGATTGGGACCATGAGTGGTCTACACCCCTGAGGTGATTGGATATATGTTACTTTATCAATTACTTTGATTATGCTTATGGCTGATTTATGAGATTATGATGTGATTTATGGTTCACTAGGGTTTGTGCTAGTGGTGACAAGATCAATGTGGTATCATGATGTTGTTCCATGATTACTCTGAGATGTGTGCAAAGATTGTACTGTGTATTGTTACCGTGCTACATTGGACTAGGTTCCTGAAGTAGTGGTTAGTCATGTATATGATTGTGTTCGCTTATGTGTTTTAAGTGCCTTTTCATGTTGTTTTAAACAACCATTATTAAATGCTTAAATAATTAGAGATGTATTGTCCATGTTGGATTCTTTGGTTATGTGTTGCAGATATTTACCTTGTTATATTTTGATCCGAGAGATACTTGTTACTCATGTTATATAACTTATTTTTGAGATGGCCTGAGAGTCAAATGTTATACTTTGATTTTAGTATCATAGATGTTAGACTAATATGCTATTCAATTGATTAGATTGCATGATGATGCCATTTTCAGATGATAGTGTGTTTTATGATGATATCTGGTTATCTGGTATTTGTACATATCTCTGATTATGTTATGTGATGGATTTAATGCTATGGCTTAAATGGACTATTTTGGTATGATTAAATAAATGGTTAAATTAGGTGGTTTAATGCATCTATTGCTTTGGCTATGTTTTTATATGCAATTGCATTTGATCATGTTGTTTAGTGTGCAGGATTTATATCCCTAGCAATAGCACACATAGTGATTCAACCATTCATATTTTACCAATGTCGTCCTTATATGGTTGACACATCCTTAATTTAATTGTTTAATTAATCCTTCAGTGATTATTAAATCCGAACTCATTTGCATTATTTGATTAGACAAGTAAGTGTGTCTACACATTTAAAGGTTCCCATTGTCACGAAAGTTGTCAAGGAAATTTCTATGTTTTGGGTTTTCAAGCTTTGTTTAATTGATTTTTAATTTCTAACAACTTTTCCTTAGAAGAATTCTTATTTCTAGGAATAGCCTGTTTTCATTTGGGTTGATTTGGAGTTTAACTAGGTTGGATGGTTATTTTCCCTAACTAATTATTCACTCAAAAAATGAATAAGTATCCAAAAAGGAATTTAATTCCTCACTTCTCACTTTTGAATTAGAAAGTTGAAGAGTAAAATCCAAAATCCTTTTCATGAGGAATTGTTGTTTTGTTAGTTGTGGAAGCTACAGGGGTGGGATCGTTGCGAGGTTGGTCTCATTGGATCCAGCTTGGGGAGACCTTGGATTGCTACGATTTCTAGCTACTTTTGCAGATTTTTATTTTATCATTCGGATTCTCGTTCTACCCTTTTGGTTGTGAGGTAGGGCCCTCCCGTTTTATTGTTTCAGCTTCATTTCTACTTGTATTTTTGGTAGCCATTCATTAGGAGCTTGAGAACTAGTATTCCCCTCCATTCCTATATGCTAGCTCTACCTGGTTGGAAGAGTATGAACATTTCCCTATTTTTCAAGTTTAGGGTTTAGGGTTTTGCACTGTTATGTTGGTCGTTTTTGTATATGGACTCCAAACCTAGATTTTATTTGATATTTGTGGTTTTTGTGCCCAAAGACCAAATGGGTTTTAATTTCAAAATTTTTGAGTTTGGAGGTTTTTCACCTCGATTTGTGTGTCACCCAGTCTTCTCAGGTTCTCTTGGCATGATGTTGGTTGTGGACGTTGATCATTCGTAGGATGTCAGTCAGACCATTGTTTCACTTTCATGTTTGCATTGGAATGTGTGTCACATCTATACTCTTGACTTTGTGTTCGGTTGAGTGATTTTATACCTGATGTTATTATTTCTTTTGGGCCTTTGATTATTGTTTTGTGGACACTAGGATTCGTGTAAAATCCATACTCTTGGATTGAGGTTGGTTGAGCAAGTCCATGATGTTCGGTCTTGTTGCATCATTGGGATTCATGTAGAATCCATACTCCTGGATTGAGTGATTTCATGATGTATGGTTTTATTGTTTATTGGGATTAGAATCCATCCTTTCGAGATTGTTTTCGGTTGAGTGATTTTGCTTGTGTTCTCATCCAGTCCTTGTGTTATGATCTTCGTGATGGTGGTGCGCCACATACAAGTACGTGCACATACATTTGTTGGGTGACTTGTGAGGCCCGATCTACTATGGTACTTCCAGAAGTTATGATCATTTAGGTTGGGTTGGGAGTATGCATGCCTACAGGCACTCATCATGGGATGAGCATGGGTAGTGTAGGGTAGCATATGGAGAGGGCTTCTATCTCACAGCCTAGCAATCATGGCGCTATAGGTTGGTAGAGGAAGTTTAAGTGATAACTAAATATAATGTGTGAGTGGTAACAAAACTTAAGATAATAAAATGTGTGAGCATCCGATTAAGTTTGAGGACACAATGTGTGAGCACCCGTTTAAGCTTGAGGACATGCGATCTGAGCTTGGGCTTTTCGATGGAAAGCAACTCTCCCTAATGTCAGCCCCTACTTCATAGCCCATTGAGTGTGTGACCAAGAACTATAGTTTATGCATTGTTTATGTTCTTGGTTTCAGTCATCAACTGTTTGGTGTGTGTGTTAGCCATGGACATTTGTTTTATGTGTGTTTGTGGTTGGATTATTATCTCCATCAGCACAGTGGGATTGGACCTATGGGTTCCACATGGTTGGGAGGCGTAGCTACCCATACCATTGTTGGGGACTAGTGTACAAAGATGATCTTTTTCCCTAGTACAACCATTACTGGATGTTCTCACTTGATAATTCGGGTTCCAGAGTATGCTTTCTTGTGATTTATGCTTTCATTGGAATGCTTGGA